>JAVYIG010005530.1:0-135066 GCA_035222895.1 Strongylocentrotus droebachiensis
GATGCTCAAATGTATTGACACCGAAGCCAGTAGACGAGAAATAGTTGTCACACGCCCACGCGTTCACGCTCAAAGGTCAATGTTTGGAGCTCCAAATGTACCTTGTACCTTGTGTTCTACTCCGCCGAAAGTTTCGCTAGGAACTACATGTATATATAAACTGGAAGTATAACTTGGCGTGACGAGAGTATAATTTGGGTATTTCAGGGGTTATGCTATTTGGTTTAATTTCTGGGATGCAGATTTGAAGACTGTGATGGATTTGATGTCCACCATTGGTTTGGGTTGGTCATTCCAGAGCATTTTAGGTTATTTTGGATGTTGACTCTCAAGTACTTATTCTCTTCAACCTCTTCAAGGGGCTACCTATTATTTGGTAGTCAGTCTTCCCAGGATTTCGTTTCTGGAGACCCTCATTACTTTACACTTCGATGAGTTGAATTTTTTCCTCCGACATGTAATATCTATGGGATAAAACTATTCGGGGCTCAATGCAATTGACCTGAGAACGAGCACGCGTGTCATAATTATCTCTCCACTCCCTACATATTACGCTGGATATATATGAAACGCTCTAGTACTGAATAAATAAACTGTTTTAATGCCGTTTATTTCTGTAATAAACATTTGAAATTACAAAATACATGTAGATCGATCTCAATATTGATATAAATTTTCTACATTAAAGAGATAGTTGAGTTCTGTTATCAGACCGCAAATGCCTTTAAAGTGCCATGGTTATTGCCCTTATTCTTATTTATGACATTCCTAGTGCTCTTTTAGGACCTAATTGCTATGAAGGTAATTTTAGACCCCAAAATGTGTGAAATTTAGCTAATACGATCATACTAATTTAGCTCCACTTTAAAAAAAATACTGTGAACGTTAACTAATAATAACAATACACGGGCGGGCTGGTTGTGCGTATTATAACCAACACGAAAAAAGCCACATCGGCATTGGCCGGAATAAAACGTATAAGGTGCTATCTCATTTTTTAAACGGCTGGTCCAAATTATCGAATATTATTATGTGGGGCACCACAAATATTAGAAATTGTTATATTTATGGATATTTCAGCCGTCTCTGAACCGATTTTGATCAAACATACACTGTAGATGATTTTGTCATTTCAATTGTATAATCTTTCAAATTGATAAATGGTTTGTGGGCATATTTCCAGTTGCACCAGTTGAGAACTGGTCCGTGGGCATATTGCAAGTTGAATCAGTTGACACCAGTTAATTTGCCTAATGAATATGGGGTGCGTGCAGATCTAGTTTCGTATTCAATTTATCTGAATTTACAGCATATTTCTTAATTACTGATGATTTTGTTATATGCAATTCATATCCAAAACACTACAAACTATAAATTGCCAATTATTAGGACATTTCACTTTTTTGTATAAATTACATTTAAATAAACATGAATTAGGAAAACCTAAACTATATAACTATATAACTAAGTATATGAACTAGGCGTTGTGGCGTGCGCCTGTAATCCAGCTATCAACATGGAAGTTACAAACTGATTCAGCCGAGGATGCATGTACAAAACTGAGTCACGTCTTTCGGATGGTGACGTTTAAAGGTCGGTCCCGAGACGTAAATAAGCATACCTTATTGATCTATTATAAAGTAAAAACCCAATACACACACACAACTATTAACCAAGTCTACTTATTACCAATGCCATTACATTGGAACGAACCAGTATTACTGTGTTGTTGCCATTGGCAAAATTGATTAGTACAAGTGCTACCTATAGCTTAAATTACAAACCAAGTTTTTCAACTGGAAGTTTCAACTGGTTGGAAGTTTTGCCAAACAGTTTAACTGGTCCAGTTAGACCAGTTAAATCCAACTGGAAAGCCTGGAAATTGAGATGGGATAACTGGTCCAGTTGTGCTTGACCAGTTGAATTCTAACTGGACCAGTTATAGAATTCAGCAGGTCTGGTTCAACTGGACCAGTTGTCCCATTTCAATTTCCAGGGTTCACCAGTTGGCTTTAACTGGTCTAAATTGACCAGCTGCAACTTGTTTTTAATTCATTTTAATTAATTAACAAAGGAGGGTTTTATGACTACATGAACACAAATTGTAGGCCTATATAAACTTGCAAAAATGCATCGTAATTTTTAGTGTTCTTAAACTATTCTTTTAGGTAACATTTTTGAAGGAGTAAATAAATAAGTCATTGAAGTAGAAAAACCCAATGAAACTGATAAAAAAACATAAAATGCTTAATTTGGTATATCTTGCAGGTTAAAAACATGGTTGTTATGACATGTGCATGTAACGTGTTATGTGTAGGACATTAACACTTTTGTGTGATTATTTTTACTTTTGAAGGCTTAATTAGGATGATTAAACAATCATGATTTAGACAACAACGCTCTCATTAAAGTAATTATTTTTCATCTAATCTGAAAAATATAGACTTTATATGCTTTCATTTAAAACTAAATCTGAGTTAAGATCATGACATTGAAATTTAAGGTGCCATGTCCACTTTGGCATGGAATTGCCCCCATAGTCTCAGTGGCTCCACGTGACAACAACCCACAATATCGGTCTCGGACGCCGTTTGAAAATTTAAGTAGGTTCACGAGACCTATTTTCTTGATCTCTTGGGCTGTCGGTCTATTGGGCAGTCAGTATCGTGGGCTGTCGGCCCGGGCGTAATCGGCTAAAAACTCGCCGCCCGGCCGCCTAGCAGGCCACTTTTTGAGGTTGTGACCATAGCTTACGCTAGGAGAACACTGTTGAAGGCGACATCGCATAACCTTGCTAGCACTCAGTGATCTCTTGAACGACTGTACCATCCTCTCTGCTGCTCTATTGCTAACTGCATGATACAGAGCTACCTTCACATGTGTCACCCCATTCATTTTGAGGAAATACTCAAACTCTTCACTAATGAGCTGTGGTCCATTATCACTGACAACTTGTGCTGAGATGCCAAAATTTGCTGAACAGGTCCCTCAGAGCTGTGACAGTTGCCGTGGAAGTGGTGCTACTCATTATGTTGACTTCTGGCCATTTCGAGTAGGCATCTACAACCACCAAGTAGTCGACCTTGTCCTTCTGTGCATAGTCAATATGGATACGCATCCATGGCATCAGAGGTGCCACTGTATGAAGACTGCATGTCTGCTGACAGGTAACACATTCACGTACCTTCATTTCAATGTCTCTTTCGATATTTGGCTATCCGACATGACTTCTTGCAACCGCTTTCATGCGCACCATTCCATGATGTGCCCCATGCAATTCTCCCAGTACGTCTTTCTGAAGATGAGCAGGTATAACCACTCTTTATCCCTAAAGGAGACAATCCTGCTCTCCGCTCAGCTCACCCTTTCTACTGAGAAATGGTTTCAACCAATCTGCATCATGGTTGGTCTATAGTCCAGTCCTCACCATCTGTAGAACCATGGACTTAATATGGATGGACATTCAACGTGATTCTTTCTTTGATCCAATCATAGTCGCCGCCTTTTGATTATGTGCATCTTAATGAGAACATTCAGCTGTTTTACCAATAACGACTGCGTAAGCATTTTCGGTCATTGACAAAGGAGCAGTTTCCCTCTCTTGGGTTTTGTTTGGAAGGTGTGCTCTGTAAGAGTGTGTCTTAAATAAAAGCATCCTCAATGGGGAGCAGCAAAGTTGAAAAGCAGACGATTTTGGTGATATGAAATGTATTACTGATTCGCAAACTTTCGCACACACCTATGACCTTATAAAACAATTAGAAGGCCATGATCTGTATCAGCCCTGTGCGTTGTAACTCTGGAATATTATGAGGAAATAGGGGGACACGGGATTTCAAATCACAACCAAAAAATCCAAAAATAACCTCTATCTGGTAATATCAACATGTTTTTCAAAAAAAAATACATGTACAGTACACGGAACAACAATTTCCGATTATAAGCCAGAACTGCACATCTATTTTCCATGATTTGGGCGAGTAATTATCTTTTGCGCATGTAGATTAACATGTGTGAAATCACTATCTTGATTCTGTCCCAGCTTTTTGCCGGCGACCATGATGAGACCAAAGGGAAGAAACATGTACGGAATGTTATTGAGACGACATTGACGGAGACAATCACAATGAATTTGTTAAGAAAACGATGAATGTCCATCCGTAATAGGTCCATGGTAGAACCTTGGACGTCACCGGATCTCTTGCGGTATGTTGCCTGATGCAACTACTGGTAATGGGAAGACTGTCCAAACGTCGTCCTGCGATGTTGTAGATCAAATCTTCTCCTTCTCCTGTCTCTGCCAACGGAAGCCTAGATAGCACATCAGCTACCACATTCTCTTTACCTGGAATATACTTCAAATTATAATTGAAGGCAGACAACATTACTGCCCAACGCTGTTCCACCCCTCCCCCCTTTTAAGCCAGAGTATAGAGACTGCACTCTTTGGACCAAGGATTCGCCCTTATGGCTTCAGTCCAAATATTATAGCTAGTATCTCCTTGTCAAGCTGTGCGTAACCCTTCTCATGCTTGTTGAGACTTCTAGATGCATAGGAAATGTGTCTCCTTTCTCAAGTTACGTTAACATGGCAAATAACAGCGCCCACCCCTTATGGTGATGCATATACGCTGTAGTCCACCTCCCGAGATAGATGCTGATAGAATTCTTCACTGCTTGAACCGCTTGCTCACATTCCTCATTCCAATTCCAAGGCTTGAATCCTAGGAGCTCATTCAAAGGATGAAACTGCTTCTACTTTCCCCTCTGCAGGCTGGATGCCTTGAGCTGTGATTCTATACGTCCAAAGTAGACAACACTATCCAGCATAAAGAGGCATTTCTCCTTTTTTATTCGCAGTCCGATGTTTTGGAAGCGTTGAAGAAAAAAAATCTAAGTTTTCCCAAAGGAGAGAAAAACAAACTAGTACATGGGGGAATGGAAAAAGTTTATGATGAAAATTGTGAACCAGAAATATTGAATTTTGTGACAAATAAATAGATCATTCAATAATTCACCCTTTCTTTCATTCATTCTTTCATTTGTAGTGATTCATTCCTTTATTCATGCAATTGTTCATTAATATATTGAGAGGCGGCGCTCTCAGGGCACTGGTCTAAAGTACCCCAAAAGTGCCCATTTTTTTAAATCTGAAAAGTGCTCTCTTTACCTCAGATATTAAAGTGCCACTCAATATAAACATGATTGGATTTTTCCTCTTATAAGATGTATTTATTCGCACTGCGACCTCACAAATTTTGAAAATGTTGCTCCCATGGCCGCCATGCAAATGAATACTCGGACTATCACATTGAACTGCAAAGTAAATTATGATTCAGTAGCTTGGACCATCGATGTAAAGAGAGAAACAAGTATTGAAAGCATCTCTCATTAATGTAATCACATTGTAGAGGTACAGAAAGTGTCCTTTTTTGTTGTTGCCGCCTATAAATAACTTGATTATTTATCAGAGGCGGATCCAAGGGCGTGAGGGCGCACACCCCCTTTCTTTTTCCGAAAAAAAATGTTCAGTTTACGCATTCAGAATTGCCTCAGAATGTACTAACTACCATATTAGAGCATCTAAAGGTTTAAAAGGTTAAGGTTTAAAAAACACCGTAAAGACTTCGCTCTCGCAATTTCGTACATTTCAAGCCCCCCCCCCCCCCCCCCCCTTTTTGAAAATCCTGGAACCGCCCCTGGTTATATCATGGACCTACTACAACTCCTTGTTTATATCATAGTAGGTCCATGGTTATAGGTTATAAGAATTCGGCGAAACATTGCTGCGGCCAGCTAGTTAGCTCGAGCGAGCAGCATAATGCACCTAGCTAGATGTCATGCCAACGCGCTGTTGTCCGCACTACTTATTTTTAAGGAGCTTAATTAAGCACCTTGTTGCATTTTAAGACCATGTTGCACTTTAAGACATTAACAGCCCTCGCCCTTAAGCGGCTTTACCGTGAGTCCTCCCACAGCTGTAGATGGAGCAGTCGGGCTCAAGCTTCTGGCCTAACGACCACACCTTGTGGTTTGCTTAGGTAGAGGCACAGTTTTTAACTCGTGGCATTACCGCAGAAGATACCAAGTTTGCATATTTTGTGATAGGTTCTCTGCAACTGGAAGTCGCCAAAGTGGTGTGAGACTTTTTGATTAGTCCGACGAAAAAAGATCGATTCTCCTCGCTTAAAACTGAATTGATTAAGCGAACGTCTTTCTCCAAACAGCATAGGCTTCATCAGCTGGTAATCTCTAAGGAGCTTGGTGATTGGAAACCTTCAAAATTTCTTCGTCATATGAGGCAACTAACTAGGGTATTGTGTAACCCCTTCACTTGAATCCCAAGATTGTTGACTCATTAACCTCATCTCCCTAGACTGTTTAGATATGTTCGAACCCCTCCCACAAAACCTGTGAAAGACAAATCATATGTAACTTACCACAAAATGCCCATACTGAGAAACAATATTTTTCATTGTTGAACGTTTTCTTTTTCCAGGGCCTTGAGACGACGAGATACATTGACTCCCTGCGTTGGATAGGCATAGGCCTACTCCACGAATATTCATCATCATCGCCAACATCTTATTAGTATTTTCCATAGACTTCTGAACTATCAGAGTAATTCCCCCAAAATCAACTCAAAATATAATTGACTACCATTTATATCCTTGAAATTTTCCGATATCACAACCACGACATCGATCTACTTGCACTAGCCACGACTTTCCCCATGCTACTGTTTATACCATGATACTATACAGAACAAACAGAACTATAGTCACAATACCCACTTTCTTAAGAACAATATTATGATTTGTTTACTTGTAACAAGTGCTTCTGAATAAGTGCTGCTTGTTGTAAGATGATGATGATAATGATGGTGATGATGATGATGATGATGATGGTGATGTTTATGAATCTATATAGAAGATAACACCCTTCTTTCATTTTACAGAACCTGTAACAGTTCATCAGAGTGGAGGTGATCAAACTTACAATGCCTCTGGAAGGTCAAAGGTCAAAGGCTCCATAATGACTGGACCGGTGACACATTTGACCATCCACAATCATCCAGCTAGGTAAGAAAACAGGGTTTGAAGATATATTCTCATTAAGACTCAAATAGAAATAATCTTCTTCAGGCAAAATAAATGGAATATAATATCTAAGGAAATTATTTTTCCCCCGAAAATATAGAAACTAAGAAATTGTTAATTTAAAATGGTAAGGATCAGTAACGTAGCATTAGTCTAGTTTTATTGAAAGCACTGATTTTATATTGGGCACCGTTAATACAAGGTAGGTAAAATACGAGAGAACAATGCTTTTGGGTGAGGGGGACGATTTATCTCATCTTTAAATTTCCTTGCCCAGCCTCCATCCCCTCGTTGGGGTTATAATTTTTGCTGGGATGGTGCTTGTTGTTGTTGTTGTTGTTGTTGGGTTTTTAAGGCTGACCAATCTAAAAAGATTATTTCTGCCTGGCTATGCTGTTTTTTCTTTAGTTGTTCATCACTGATGATTAGATGGCGCTGTTTCTGTGCACGTGGGCACATGCCTTAAGTATAACTACGCCACTGATTGGGGCATTTATAGTATAATCATTAGTTAATGATTTTTTTTAGCTAAATCATGTTCCTGTTAGGCAAGGCAAGGCAAGTGGGGGGGGGGGGGGGGTGGGGGAGGCGGGTTTTTTATTTTCATATTTCAGTATTTTCTCTATTTTTAATAAGTATCAATTTATATTTGTCTTTCGTTTCTTCAAATAAAGGGCATCTACTCGAAGTCAAGGTAAAAAAAGGAAGGCCGATGAACCCTCTAGTGGCGAGAAAAGGGCGAAAACGGGTGGTAAAAGATAATTTTTTTGTCTTGATAATTACAATTATTCATCTGTATCATTGTTTTCTGGTAGAAAGGTGCTGGTGTAGACTGGTGCTTAAATGGTAGTAATATTAGTAAAAATAGTAGAATTAGTAGTAGTAATAGTAGTAGTTTTAGTAGCAATAGCAATAATAATTTTAGTAGTACTTACATGTAGTAGTAGTAGTAGTAGTAGTAGTAGTAGCGGTAGTAGTAGTCGTAGTAGTAGTAGTAGTAGTAGTAGTAATAGTAGTAGTAGTAGTAGTAGTAGTAGTAGTAGTAGACATTAATAGTACCAAGTACTAACAAATAAATAAGATTAATTTAACCATGTAGGCTTCAATAGCTAGTACTGTCTCTTGCTGCAATAAGAATTAGATCATCACTTCTCTGGGTCAATCGAATCAGGGCCCAAACACCCAATGACCCTTTTTAAACACAAAGTTAAGATATATACTGGGAGTAGCATGTGTGGCGTTGTGGCGTTTTCCTGTAATCCAGCTAACAGTGGAAGTAACAAACTGATTCAGCCGAGGACGCAGGCTCGAAACTGAGTCACGTCTTTCGCATGGTGACGTTCAAAGGTCGGTCAGAACATGGACCTATTACGGATGGACATTCAACGTGATTCTTTCTTTGATCCAATGATAGTCACCGCCTTCTGATTATGTGCATCTTAATGAGAACATTCAACTGTTTTAACAATAACGACTGCTAAGCATTTTCGGTCATTGACAAAGGAGCAGTGTCCCTCTCTTGGATTTTGTTTGGATGGTGTGCTCTGTAAGAATGTGTCTTAAATTTTAAAAAAACATCCCCAATGGGGAGCAGCAAAGTTGGAAAGCAGACGATTTTGGTGATATGAAATGTATTATTACTGATTTGCACACTTTCGCACACACTCATGCATGACCTTATAAAACAATTAGAAGGCCATGATCTTTATAAGCCCTGTGAGTTGTAACTCTGGAATATTTATGAGGAAAGTGGGGGAAACGGGATTTTAAATTACAACCAATCCAAATATAACCTCTATCTGGTAGTATCAACATGTTTTTCAAAATAAGATACAGTACACGGAACAACAATTTCCGATTATAAACCAGAACTGCACATCGATTTTCCATGATTTAAGCGAGTTATTATCTTCTGCGCATGTAGATTAACATGTGTAAAATCACTATTTTTATTCTGTCCCGGCTTTTTGGCGGTGACCATCATGAGATCAAAGTGAAGAAACATGTACGGAATGTTATTGAGACGACATTGACGGAGACAATCATTCGTTAAGAAAACGATGAATGTCCATCCGTAATAGGTCCATGGTCAGACGTAAATAATCATATCTGATTGACACACGTCTGTAAAAACACAATACACACGTGGGGGCACATGCCTCTGGGCAACAGTGCAATCGTGCACCCTGACCAGCTTGCTGCTCCCATATCTCTTTGCATGTATTTGTTCATTCTTATTATGTACTTGTTTCTTGTATGCTGTAATGTATTTGTGCATTTTTATGAATGGTCGAATAAATAATAATAATAACGAAAGGTTTCAACAGGCACGAGTACTATTGCTACAGCAGTGGAAAACACACTGTACACAGCAAGGTGAAAGGGGCCAGTCAATACAATATAGTATTAATGACTGCTTTGAGAGAACGCCTCGGGCAATAGCACAATTGTAACCTTCCCTTGAGCGTATAAAAACAACTATTTCTCGAATATAAAAGCAGTCATTAATACTTTTATATGCCGAAAAAAGTGTCAACTTATGACTCCACCTTGGCCTTTCTCTAGTTTATCTGCACTGTTTTTGTTTCATGAGTGTATCTTTGAGAGTTTATTTCTAATTCTAGTCTAACTCTAAGCAAGATATTTTGAAAATTTGGGGGGTGGAACCCCGTGGGGAATATGGCGAAAAACCTGCTCTTTCATATGACACCTCACTTATTGAGTATCATCTTCAGGATCACGAGCAATATTGGTTTGAATCTCATTTTGGTAATTAAAACATCGACCAATTTAGCATGAGTGCGCAATGCACTTGGACTGCATAGATCTAGAGATGTGTGCAATCTCTAGATCTATGGGAAGGTTTTAGCACACAATATTTTTATGGAGAATTTCACGTACCCTTTTGGTGTTCTTCATAATTGATAAAGTCTTGCATTTGATCATCATCAAGAAGTTGAAATCTTGGGAGAGTTTCTTCAGCCATTTTTGCCTTGTTTGGAATTCAGTACGATCGAGATTGCCGTACGGTCGTCTGCGCTGCGCTCTGTATTAACAAATTGGTAAATTAAAGAAGACGAAAGACCTGATGCATGGCTGATCTTTAACGAAACGGAGTTAAGTCTTTTGTCAACTCTGTTCGTTGCAACGGCAAGAAGCCAGTAAAAACGAACCCGTTTGATCAAAATATGGAAATGCAAGCATTACTTTAAACAAACAGAACTTTGTTATTCCTGGCTCATTTTTCCTGATTGAGGTGTCATGTGAAAGGGGAGAAATTGAACTTTCTAGAAATGTATTTTCCCTTTAAAATTCAGATACCGCCCGCCAAATGACTTTTTGGTTTCCTCTCTTCAAATTGCTTTTAATCACTCATGCGTGAAATATGCATCACATGAGTTGCATCAAATGAAAGAAGAGGATCTTAGCTTTCCAACTATGTGTCATTTATTAATTATATTTGTGATTAAGTTATAATAAAACATCGATAGTTCTCGGTTTCGTCTTTTCTGGGACGCACTGTATAGTGTTGAGGATTATGCGATATCATAGCGTAAATTTTGTGTTTGACGCAAATATTATGAGGAAGTTATTATTATAATTATGTTACCAATTTTATCTGCATAGCTTTCTGTTTAGCTGTTTTGACACGGGCCAGTCAATACAATTGGTGACATATCGTTACTCCTGACTGAATCGGGCATAGGTTGGGTACATCTTTCTCAACTTTTTACTACATGTATGCATTAAAGGGCAACTCTAACCAAAACCGGCGAGAAAAAAGACATGTAGAATAATTGTTAACGGAGATTCCGAACATGACAACGATTTTTTTAATAGAAATCATCAATAATTCGGGAATTTAGCTGTAAAAATGACGACTCAGAACGCTCAGAAAAAAAGTCCAGTTTCGGAGCTGTATTGCGCAACTGTTTATGACGTCACTGCAGGCGCCTCTCCGGTGAAAAGGAGGCTAATTTAGTCAAACTAGGACATTAATTGGAGAAAAAAGACGTTTATTCGAAAAATAATATGCACTTGATAATCCAAGTACGTTTCTGGCAATTTCGTCATTCATAATGTAAGATTCTTAGTTGTAGGACAAATCGGACATGCCCGCAATGACGTCAAATGCGTCATCAAGGCCTAGTGGCCGTATTATCATTTTTCGAGGGGCGTAGCCCAGCAAGCGTGAGAACTGTGAAAATGGATGGTTATTATCATTTTTTTTGTCAAATTAGAGATTTTCTGAAAGATCAGAGGCTGGAATATTAATAAGTAGAGGTGTATTCATATTTTGAAAGGCTATGTTAGTTGGGTTAGAGTGGCCCTTCACTCCCAACATGTGTCAAAAGATACCTACATAATGGGCAACCAGCACTGGGTAATGGGTATTAAAATATACATTGGGAATAAATAAACCTACAACTGGCTAAAACTTCCCCAACTGTTTACTATATAATACCAATCATAAAGAAAATGCCTACATACTGGGTAAACACAAACTGGTAAAATACAAATTGAGCATATTTAAACCTGCAACTGGGCAAACTTTCCCAAATTTGTAGGCCTACTTTTTGCATTTACCCAAAATATCAAAACCTTCCTCAAAAAACCTGTGAAAGACAAATTATCTGTAACTTACCACGAAATGCCCATACTGAGAAAGAATATTTTCATTTTTTGAACGTTTTCATCAGGCCCTTGAGACAAGGGAATACATCGACTCCCTACATTAGATAGGCTTATCATCATCATCGTCATTGTCTGAGTAATATCTGAGTAATTCCCCCAAAATCAACTCAAAATATAATTGACTACCCTTTATAAACTTTTTGATAACACAACCACGACAATCCCCATGTAATTGTTTATATAAACTGTTGGTCATAAAGGTGAAATAATTATTTTTACCCCAATTTATTGAATGATTTTGACAATGATTTATTCCTAATATATCTAGCTAAAAGTATACATTCTCAGATTTTATTGAATAATAATTTGCAAGTGTTTGTTTTGCGTGACTGCTAAAGCATGCGTGTGCTACTATGCTAATCAACTAGGGGACTATGAGGATTAATGCCTCACAAAAGGGCACTAATATAGCTGATCGACATGGTTTTTATTCTGGGGCCTCACAGTAACGTGGCCATTGCTTTAGCCAATGAATCATGACGGTACACAGCGGGGGCTAGGGTACGTCGCCGCCCCCCAAAAATACCAAAAAAAAGGAAAGTGCAATCAATTATCAATAATTCATTGCATTTCCCTCCGGTCCCCAACAGGAAAAATTCCTCTGTAAGGCCATGAATTATGGTTCAAGGCATGCCCACATAGAGGATTTTTTGTAATGTTGGGGGCAAATGTAATCCAGGCAAAAGTTATACAAATTTGAAAAATCGTAAGGCCGTAAAGCGGGGCCTCTCATGGCAGTCGATATCTCTATAACAAGATACTAAACAGAACAAAAAGAACTAGTCACAATGCCCACTTTCTTGAAGACAATATTATGATTTGTTTACTTGTAACAAGTGCTTCTGTACAAGTGCTACTTGTTGTAAGATGATGATGAAAGTGATGATGATGATAATGATGATGATGATGATAATAATGATGCTTATCTAACTATAATAGATAACACCCTTCTTTCATTTTACAAAACCTGTAACAGTTCATCAGAGGGGAGGTGCTCAAACTAGGTCAAAGGACAAAGGCAACACGGTGACTGGGTCAATGACAACTGAGAACTACATCCACAATCACCCAGCTGAGTAAGAAAACGGGGTTTGAAGATATGTTCTCATTAGGACTCAAATGGAAATAATCCTCTTAAGGCAAAGTAAAAAGAATGTAATATCTAAGGAAAAATTTGTTTTCCCCGAAAATATAGGAACTAAGAAATAGGTCATTTGAAATGGAAATGGTACGGATCAGTGGCGTAGCGTAGTAGCTATTGACAGGGCAGTGAGCACTGTTAATACAAGGTGGGCGAAATACGAGAGTACAATGCTTTTGAGTGATGGGGACGATCATTCACATTGATTTTTAAATGTCCTTTCCCATCGCTTAGCTATCCCCTTTTTGGGGTTATAATTTTTTATGTGAGGGCGCACGTGGGCACATGCAGTATAACTACGCCACTGCTGGTTAGGGCATTATTATAATTCATTAGTTAATGAAAGAGTTTAGCTGATTCACATTAATGTTGTAAATAAGGCAAGTGGTTCTTCTTCTTTTTTTTTAATTGGGGGGGGGGGCAAGTGTTTTTTCTTCATATTTGAGTAATATTTCTATTTTGTTGTCTATACGTTTCAATTTAGATTTGTCTTTCTTTTCTTCTAATGAAGGGCGTCTACTAGTCAAAGTCCAGGCAAAAAAAGGAAGGCTGCTGTATCCTCTGGTGGCAAGAGATGGGTGAAAATGGGAGGTAAAAGATGATTTATTTGTGCTGATAATTACAATTCAGTCAATTCTGTATCATTTTGTTTCTGGTAGAAAGGTTGTGTAGAGTGGTGCTTATATAGTATTAGTAGTAATAGCAATAACACTTATAGAGGTAGTAGTAGTAGTAGTATTATTATTATTAGCAGTAGTAGTAGTAGTAGTAGTAGTAGTAGAAGGAGAAGTAGTAGACATTAATAGCACCGAGTATCACACAGAAATACAATTAATTTAAACATGTAGGCTTATCTAGTATTATATCCTGCATCAAAAATTTGTTGGCTTTTGATTGGTTGAGAGCTTGTCACATGACCAGAAATATTTGAACTATTTTTAGAAAGTACTATATGAGAGTACTATTTGGGTTTACTATTTGGGAGTTGGAAACAAAATGTGATTTTTGTTTTTATTTTGTTTAATTGATTTTTTGTTTTTTAATCTTAATTTAATGAAAACAAAATATTTTAAATCTTTTTAGATAAAAATTGACATTTTTTTTTATTTTTTTATTTTTTTTAAATAAAATAAATTTTTGATGCAGGATATAAAACAAATATACCATGCCTGTATTCGAGGTACTGGTTAAAACTATGGGCCACGGTGACTCCAAAAGTACCATTTGCTTCGGGGCTGCGCCCCTCAGCAAATAGTAATATTGGAGTCACCTCTTGCGCATAGTTTTAACCAGAACCTCTCAAGACAGTGTATATTTTGTATACTATCTGTTGCTGCGATAACCTTTAGATCATCATTTTTCGTGGTCAATCGAATCAGCGCCCAACACCCACTGACCATTTTAAGCACAACGTTAAGATATATGCGAAGCACACTTTACGACTTAATTGTTTTTACTACTACTATTACTTCTATTTCCTTAAAAAACATGACACCCTAACTTCAAATTAATGCAGAAGCTCTAGCTTTAGTACCCATCAACGAAATCAGCTTACCGAAAAAAAAGTGTTTTGGGTTCTCTCAAATTTAGATTTTATTTTAAAGACATATACATGTACTTACAATATGCATAGGCTTTAATACTTACATTATTTATACTAAAATCCAACAAGCTAGTTAATTATTAACAAAAATGATGGTGTGATGTCAGTGCCCTGTGTTTGTGCTTGTGCAATCTCCTCCGAATTTCATCCTTTTTGTGCTATGGATCTTTGAAATAATCGTTAAAACCTATGTTGTGACCACAAGCAAGGATAGTAGAAGCTCAAGGACAACTTTTGAGGGATTTCATTGCGTAGAATTGCAGAGATTTTAGAGGATTCTTTTCCACCCAGTGGCATTGGTTTGAATGATACAATGTCACTCCTGTCCCTTAAATTAGGTTTAATGTTGGACATAGTCTACTCAATAAATAAGATCTGGCTTTTTGTGTCAGTCGATCAGTAGACTGTACAGGGTCTGTAAACAAATAAGATAAAAGAAGATACCCTTAATTAAGATCAAACTATAACATAATCCTCTATCTCCCCCAAGTCTTTGGTGCAAAAAGAAACGAAAGGCTAACAGTGCGACAAAAACTTGAAATACTACCCAATGATCAACGACAAGTAAAATGTAAGAACAATAAACGTTAACGCGGACCAGGCTAAAACGAAACCTAACACATGACAGAATGTCATAAAAAACTAGCAAAACGATAAATGCAATAGCCAAATATCAGTTGAATAATTAAAGACATAAGGCAAACTGTTCGAGTGCCAATGTCACATGTCATAGTCTGAGTGCCAGACAGGTTTGGCTGGGCGACGGGTAGATCGCCTAGGAGGAACACTGGTCCATCCGACGGGTGTGAGCGACGGCAACTGCGTGTCGACAGACGAAAGGACAGGATCAACCACAAATGGGCGAAGAGGACGACGGGGCGGGCCATGGGACGTTCCAGAAGAAGCGGCAGGGGTCGTTGGAGCTGCCCGGGCAGGGGCATGACAGGTCCCAGCTGCCTGCTGGCAGGGGTATCAGGGCACGTCAATGGTGGCACCAGGGGTAGGGCTGTCACAGGGCCTGAAGCGGGATCCCCAGGCTGTTCAGTAGGACGCGGCAGGGCCCCTAGGTCTGGCCGCAGGCCGGGCTGTCGAGTACCCGGATGAGTTGTGCCAAAGTCACCGTCCAATCACCAAAGGAGGGGCGAGGGTACACTGGAACATACCAATCTGATTCTTGTTATCCTGAATAAATATATTTCAATAAAATAAATGAAATAAAATAAACATACTGTCTCAGGAACTTCCTGTTCCGTAGTGTAACTCTCCCGGAGCCGTCGACGCGGATCACGTATTGGTCGAACTGGCGAACCTCGACCACGCCCCCAGTCTTGTCCCATTTAAGGGGGTGGGTCCCACCTGGTTCTGTACGCGGACAGGGTCACCAGCTGTAAGGGGTTGAAGTCGCTTGGTGTGCTCTCACGCGAATGTCTCACGCCTAGTATGGTGAGGCTCGTATTTGCCGGGCGCCACCGGAATGAAGTCCCGAAAAGGATGGCCGAAAACGCACATAGCGGGCGAGAGCTTGGTGTCCCTGTCAGGCGTGTTCCTGTACTGAAGCATCGCACGTTGGAATGCGTCAGTGTCAACGGCACCGGTAGGGCTGGTGTTGTCCAGGAGAAGGCGCTTAATGGTCTTTACACCCACTTCAGCGCGACAGTTGATATGGGGGTATGCCACGGAGGAAAGGCGATGATGGATACCCCAGTCCTGGAGGAATCGATGTGTGGCTGCTGAGGCCAGCTCATCAGGGATGCCGAATGTGACAAAGATGCGTCGCAGGCAAGCGGTGAGGCCATCTGTGCCGTTGTTAGACCTCTCAACTATTGGCCAGTTGGAGTATCGGTCGACGACAACCGAGTAATTGCAGCTTTTGTAATGGAAGAAGTCAGCACAAATACATTGGAATGGGTAGGCCGGGGAAGTCAGCGGAGTTGGCGGCGAACTAGAGTTGGACGGCGCAATCCGATTGTAATGTTCGCATCCAGCACGGAGGGTGGAGATGGCAGGGGTGATGTCGGGCCAGAAGACAGATGCCTCTGCCCTGGCGGTCATGGAGGTGACCTCTTGGTGGGCAGAATGGAGGTGGGTAAGCACTTCCTCCCTGAGAGAAGGGGGGTGATAACGCTGCGGTCCTTGTAAAGCACAACTCCATCAACTGTATAGAGATCGTCCCGAAACTGGAAGTAGTCACGGAGGGGACCCGGGAGTTCGTGGCGGAAGGCTGGTAGGCCGGACTCAACTAAGCCAACGAGGGAATGGATGTCCTCGTCGCTGGCTGTGGCATTACGCACCCTGTCCCACGTGACAGATTTGAGGTGAAGGGAGTCACGGGAGGGCACAGAAGACGAGAGGATTCCTGCTTCGATGGCGTCAGCATCGGTGTCAGTGCGAAAACCAGCCATGAGTGTCTGGGGTTCTGTCAAGTTGATGGGGGAGGACCAATGGTCGCGACATCGTCCAATGCCATGCTTTGGCCAATCTGTAGCCAGGCAAGTGAGCTTGCTCGGGTCATGAAGATCCTCACACCTTCTTCGATTTCATTGGCGATAATGGCTGTGGTAGGCTTCAGGAGCTGGCGGAACGGCAGCATCTTTGCAGTCATGCTGAAGGCATAGGACACTTGATTGACAAGCCCAAACCAAGAGCGCAAGTCGGTGGTGTTCTTTGGTGTAGGGAAGTCCAGGATGGCCTGTAAGTATTTCTGGCATGGACGGACACTGTCGGGGATGATCTTAAATCCAGCAAACTCAACAACATCTGCGCCCAGCACGAACTTGTCAAGGTTGAGGGTAACGTCATTCCGACCGCAGACATCGAGCCACTCGACAGTTTGGAAGTAGCTATCCGCCAATGTGTCCGCCATTGGTTTTTTTATGTGAATGTCCGCAACGATCTCATCATAAGATCTGGTGTATCCATCACCGGAGGCAATGTATCATTGAGGGGCCGTCTTGTAGCGGTATCTGCCCCAGGGGGTAATGAATGTGGTAAGGTGATGGTCCTCTATGCAGAGTGGCACGCTATGGTAACCATTCCATGCATCAAAAACAGTTTTCTTCTTCTTGTGTGGGACCGAACGACCTGGTGGAATGGTGATGGTGTGTGGTGTGTCTCGCGTGTAGCGTGGGCGTTGAGTGCCTGGAAATCGACAGTTCGTCTTGGTGTGCCATTCTTTTTTGCGCAAATTACCATCCGATGACACCAGGTAACAGGCTCACCAATGGGGACCGGTTCCAGCTCACCCAACTGCACGTCATTATCCATTCCTGCTTTCACAGCATCCCGCCAGTGGAGTGAAACGTGTACTGGTGTGTGATGCGCAACTGGCTCAGCATCGGGTTTGACCATCAGTTTCAAGGGCGGGCTGGCCATGAGGGTCAGATATTGCTCCGGTTGTCTCATTTTCGCTCGCTGGAACATTGCCAGCACAAACCACTGACCTCCATCTCCTTGACGGATCATCGCCCATTCCCATTCACTATACGTTACGTACTAAAAGGCTGTATTGTCTGACCGTTCATGAATATTCATGTTTTTGCTTACCTCGGCAAAATGTTTGCTTTTACTAAATGGAAAAATTACGGTGGGGGGGGGGGGGGGGGGGTGGATGAAATGGACATAATGAACCAAGTAGAAGTTATCTATGATAATTCATGCTTCTTATCCTTCGTGTGCTTGACCTATAGTCTTAAAATCGCTTGGCAAACTGAGTCCAAAGTTCGACTTGTTTCACATGTGTATTATAGGCAATGGCGAGCTTGCAAACTATTTTTATCAAATGACGGTGGGTGAACTTTCAAAAGTCAGTGGAGACATCAATGGGTGCCTCTGACTTTAACAGCAGCCATGGACCTCTTTGTGCATATGTGACTCCACAATGACGGGCAATTATTTATTTTGCCATTGTGATGTTTGATATTTACTGATTGTCTATTATTCTGCACGATTGCTGAGTGAGTTTGAGATTAGCTAGGATCCAGATCAATGGTTTGACAGCTTATACTAAACCTATGCTGTCATCATGCCTAGCCTTCTTCTAGATCACCTTTGCTGGCTATCCCTATAGCAGCTTCTGTCATCACCATTCATGTGCATCGAGGGCATATCATGTCTTATCGTGATACTACATGTACATGTAGCTGCAGAAATAGACTCATTTTACTCAAGACAAAGGGTAGTGATGATCCTGAGTTGACGTACTTGCATGCAACCTGAGCTATACAATGGCAATCAGGTTGCAGGATTCTCTATTTATGTCAACACTCACCCGCAAGAGATCGAGGAATTGCCAGTACACTATGCACCGTAATCTCTTCTTTACTTGACTTTTATATTGTTATCAAATGCTGCTGACATTGAATTGAACCCGGGGCCCAGAGCACCGAAATACCCATGCCAGATATGTTCACGTGCTTTAACCTGGATACATCGTGATGTAGCTTGTGACCACGCTGACTGCATGGGAATGTCAATAAGAGTGTATATGAAGCTTTGAACAGTGTGTCCTGGCATTGTATTACATGTGGCATGACTCAGTTCCGTCCAGTCTCTTTAACTCCACATAAGCATAGAGGTCACCAACACATTTGATGTTCTAGGATAGAGTGATGTCACTACGAGCAGCATGGAGATAACGACCAATAGCTCTTCATTATCTGTGGATGGCTCTGGCCGGGTCATCGCTGTGAGCATCGATCATCGCCAGTAAACGTCAGAAGGGAGAAACAACACCCCACACCTAGAACTATGAAAGTGCTCGATCAAACATAAACTTTCAGAGCATCAAGAATAAGAAGGAAGCTGGTTGTACTCATATGTTCACGTGCTTTAACCTGGATACATCGTGATGTAGCTTGTGACCACGCTGACTGCATGGGAATGTCAATAAGAGTGTATATGAAGCTTTGAACAGTGTGTCCTGGCATTGTATTACATGTGGCATGACTCAGTTCCGTCCAGCCTCTTTAACTCCACATAAGCATAGAGGTCAGCAACACATATGATGTTCTAGGATAGAGTGATGTCACTACGAGCAGCATGGAGATAACGACCAATAGCTCTTCATTATCTGTGGATGGCTCTGGCCGGGTCATCGCTGTGAGCATCGATCATCGCCAGTAAACGTCAGAAGGGAGAAACAACACCCCACACCTAGAACTATGAAAGTGCTCGATCAAACATAAACTTTCAGAGGATCAAGAATAAGAAGGAAGCTGGTTGTACTCATTGAGACAACCGATCCTTCTGTGATTATTGGTACAACCCTGCCATCGAGAGTTCAGAGATCTTCCCTTCCAATTTTTAAGTAATTCGCAAAGACATGGCTATGGCGGAGTACTACTGGAGATAAGGAATGACCTCGTGTACGACATCATGGACACGACAGATATGGGGAGCATGTCTTTGTTAAACTTTTTTCGGGGCTATATAACGTCAAGTTAATAATTGGTGCTTTGAATCGTCCCCCAAAACAGTGACATTAACTATCTCAATGACCTCTGCTCTATTGTTGAGAAGGTTGCATCCCGAAACAAGAAAGCAGCTTTGTGGATTGGTGGGGATCTGAACCTTCCAGATATTGATTGGGTGAACCTTGGCATTAGCGGTCAAAACCATCAAGCCAATATGAACCACAGATTGTTGGACATGACTTATAGGCTGCGCCCTCCAACAGCTGGTAACTTTTGCCACACGTGGAAAGAGCATTTTGGATCTATTTTTGACCACCCGACCAGATCTGGTCAACAGGTGCACCCCACTACCAGGACTTGGAGACCATGACATAGCCAGTGTTGACACAGATGTAACAGCAAAGAGGCGCAAACCAGTGAAGAGGTTATAGTGCACATCTGGAAGAATGCCAACCTTGAGAAAATGAAGAGGGAATGCCACAAATATCAACAGCACTTCATTAAAACCCATAATGATCTGAGCTCTGTCACTGACATGTGGGAGGAAATCAAGACCACTTTAAAGAACTTGCTCCAAAAGCATGTACCGTCAAAGATGACCTCGAGCCGTTTTAATCAGCCGTGCATGGATCACCTCTTCAGTTAAGCGGCTTGCCAGAAGAAAGAAACGTGCTTTTATACGAGCTCGCTCTACCAGCCAGCCGCAAGATTTCCAAAAGCACAAAGATTAGAAAAAGTCGTCACGGATGGCCTGCAAACAAGCGTACAGTGACTACATCAATCACATTATAAGTCCAGATATGTCCTCAAATCCCAAGCGCTTTTGGAGCTTTATTAACAGCAAGAGGAACAACAGCACTGGAATAGCACCTCTTAAAGGTAAAATTAAGTAGAAGGACCATCTCAGATAGCACTGGCAAGGCACACATCAAAGACCATCAAAGACAAGGGACAAAACCCTTGACCCAAAAAGACATGGATTAAATCCACATCAATCCTGCTGGAGTGTACAAGCTACTGGTCCAGATGGTCTACAAGCAAGGCTCCTGAAGGAACTTGCCATGGAGCTTACACCTATCTTCACTATCTTTCAAGCATCAATCGACCAAGCCATCTTTCCTGATGACTGGAAGAAAGTTGATGTAGTTCTTATCTTCAAGAAGGGAGAGAGATATGAAGCGGAAAACTACAGACCAATCACGTAACATTATTGGATAATATTTTTACAAACGATATGAAGAATAAATTTAGAGGACCTCCACTCTGTGCAAGACCTTGAAACATTTTGTTTGCAGTAGTATTCTCGATCATCTCGACAACCATAACATCTTAAGTGATGCCCAACATGGCTTTCGTAAGAAGCGCGCTCATGCACATCTCAACTATTACTAGCTGTGCATGATCTTGTCAGAGGTATTGATGATGGCGAACAACTTGATGTTATTCTTTTGGACCAAGGGTCCCCATAGTAGGCTGATGTACAAAGTCAACTATTATGGAATCAGAGGCAATATCCATGAGTGGATTGATAGTCTACTCAGCAACCGTTCCCAGAGGGTTCTGCTTGAAGGAGTAGTGTCACATACATCACCTGTTCTTTTAGGGGTTCCCAAAGGTAGCGTGGTCGGACCTCTGCTCTTCCTCCTCTTTCATTAACAACATCCCCAAGTATGTTTCAGCACAGTCCACGGTGAGGCTCTTCGCTGATGACTGCATCATGTACAGAAAGGTCAAGACAGTTTACGTTTCAATTATTGTATGCTATCATACACAGTATAATAACCATTGTAGTAGCTAGGGTCCACCAGAAGAGATGATACCCGGACTCCTACCTGAGTTTGTTTTGCCCCCCCCCCCCCCCCTCCCCTACACAAGTCTCCATTTGGGTGAGTGATATCACATATTATTCTCTCTTATCTCTTGCATTTGAGAGGTCTTGAGGATGATCACCATCCTCCCCCTCCCCTCGTCAAAAAAATGATAAGTGGTTAAAGTTTCCAGGTTTCTTTATATTTTCCACATAATATAACATAATCAAATGGATATGCAATATATACAAATTCAATAACATAATATTAACCAAAGATACGACAAATGATTATACAATTATTCAAATAAATCTTGTAAGATTGTCACAGTGGTGAAACATAGTGGAGAAAGCATGGCTTGTATTTTATAGACCCCTTCAGAATAATATTTTTTACAAGTGCTCTGTGCTATAATTAAAGTATATGTACACAAATGCTTAGATAATCCTACCCCCCCCCCCCCCCCTTACGCTACAAAACAAAAAGGTTGTCTTTAACATTGGTGTATACACAGAATTTGTACAGATAGTGGAAATAATAACAAATGATAACATTTCGAGCAGAGAAAAGAGAGAGGGAGAGGGAGGTGGGGGGAGAAAGAAAGAAAGAGAACATGGAAGATGAAGCATAAAATGTTACTAAATGCTCGTGGCAGTAGTTGTGGAAGAAATACTAGTACAGGTGAACTGATGTAAAATCTTGGGCCATTGATCGTCCCCAAACGTTATGACATGATATGATATGTTTATATGTTTTATGATAATTATAAATACAACTCTCATAGAATGACAACAACACTTTAAGAACTCGTTGGAAAGAGTGATAGCCATCAGTCATAATTTGCTATAATATTTTGTCACCACTGTGTTGATGTAGAGAACCTTTGGGCTAGAGCCCACACTAAATTCCTATGTTTGCCAAACATGACAAATTGCATTTCAAATTAAAATACATACCTCTCTTGTCCAATATTTGGATGATGCACTATCACAAATTAATCATAAGCTTTAATTTACCGGTATCTTAAAATGAATCTAGGATGATTAACATTGTCCCCTTGGAGGAACGAAAGTTGCTTTATTCCAGTATATATTATGCAGATTATGGGATCCTTTACAGAGGGTTACCCCCTCCGCTTCCTAAAAATTGCATGATTCATTTGATACCTCAGCTGTCCCCCCCCCCCCCGCCCTCTACTCCCCATCCGTTCTGAAAAAGGATCTAATTTTCCCTTGCTAAGTGATACATGTATTCCCGTCAGTCTGTACTGCTTCAGTTGTGGTTATTGTTATTATTGGTGCTAATACTGTTATTGTTGCTGCTGTTATTGATATTGTTTGCCGGTGCTGTTGTTGTTCTTGTTACCGCTGTTTTCACCAAATTTTAGTGGCCACTTTGGTGACCACTCTTTAGCAAGCTCAAAAAGAAACATGCAAAATAAAACAATGACAATGAAAACAAAATGATGAGGTGGTGAATGGTTTCATCATCAATAGTGATCCGTCAGTTTATGACAGGTTCAGTGACCCAATCAAAATTTTATATCAAGTGTCTCTCCAAGTTCCTCGGTCTTGAGCCATCCGTCTCAGCGTTTCATACCCTGTTGCTCCACATTCTGTAATTACATCGTCTAGAAAGCCTTTACGAGGTCTTCCCCTCTTCTTCTTTCCATGAATACGACCTTCTATGACTCTGAGCATCAAGCCCTCATCATGCCGCATTATGTGTCCAAGCCATTTATTATGTCTCTCTCTAATCGTTTGAATCAGCACCCGCTTTTCTTGAGCTCGATGCAACACCTCTTCATTCGAAACTCTGTCCCTCCAAGACACACCTAGTAATTTGCCCCAGCACCACATTTCGACCGCCTCCAATCGTTGCATGTCCTTTTTAGTGAGTGTCCACGTCTCTGCCCCACACAACAGTACACTCCATACTAGAGACTTCACAAGACGCTTTCTCAAAATAAGGTCAATATTGTGTCTCATCAGGATATATTGTCGTTGAATAAAGGCAGCTCTTCCCAGAGCTGAGCGCAAGTTGACCTCTTTGGCAGACTTGCCATCCTCAGTCAGCACACTGCCTAGATACTTGAAGTGGTTGACTTGAACTAGTCTGTTGCCATTTATCATGATAGTTATTTCTTTTGTCTTGACTTTACTTATCATCATCACCTTCGTTTTCTTATCGTTGATTCTCATGCCATAGCTCCTGACCACTTGGTCCATCTGTACCATCTGCCTTTGAAGACCATCGGCAGTGACAGCGAGCGTGGCCTGATCATCAGCATACCGTACAGACTTAATTAACACTCCTCCAACGATCACTCCTTCTTCTAACATTGCCAGAGCTTCTCTTACCATTGAAGGCATCCCTGACGTGTTCCACGTCCAATGACGGCTGGTTCAGAGACCCCATCTCCAATGCGAACGCTAGCAGTTTGAAACATGTACAAGGATGCAAGCATTATACGGTCTTTCCAATCAACACCAATTGCTGACAGCACTTCCATCAACCCAGTCCAATTGACACGATCAAATGCCTTTTCGTAGTCCACAAAACTATAGGTCCTGATCATGCTGTATACACATCTCACTTAGTATTCTCGTTTCAGCGATTGCTTCTCGAGTACCGACCCTTTTACGAAAGCCAAATTGGTCAATTACAATATAATCTTTGAACCTCGCTTCAATCCGATGGTGGAGTACCTTTAACAATACTTTTGAAGCATGTGATACCAGGCTGATAGTGCGGTGATCCTCGCATATGATTGCCTTTGTAGTCTTCTTAATAGTTATCAACTGGCTTCTTGTCCAATCATCTGGCCAGATTCCCTGTTCATAAATAATAATAATAACAATAATATTAAATATTTATATACCGCTTAAACAAATGTCTCTTTACAAATATACTATTACCCCGGTCATTGGATTCAGTGCTTGCCCGCACACAACGTGTGCACAATCTCCACTCCCTGGGGAGCATTCCTGCCAGGCGTTACATGACGCTCAAAAACAACAATGACGGTCGCATCCTACCGGGTACCCATTTAACACCTGGGTTGAGAGTAGCAAGTGCAGGTTAATATCTTGCCAAAGGATATTAGTGCCGTGTCGGGATTCGAACCGTCGACCTTCGCATCTCCAAGTCAAGCGCCTTAAACCACTCGACCACGACTCTCCTATGTTGACATAGTTCATTCAGTGCCATTATGGCAGCTTCCCCCATATTCTTGAGCATTTCAGCCGTAATGTTATCTTCACCAGCCGCCTTTTTCTCCTTTAACTGACAGATTGCAGCATGCACCTCTTCTGGAAGTAAGGGAGGACCAACGTCATCCGCCATGACATAATCTTCTATTTCCAAGGGCAGAGGGAATGGTTCCCTTACAAAAAAGTTCTATAGAATTCTATAAAAAAAAAATCTATAACATTTCTATATGCAATTCTATAGAAATGTTTTATAGAGATTCTATAGAAAAGTTGGACACCACGTGCATACACTAATGCATTCTGTATCAGCTTTGCACTATCTATTTTCGTCACTTAACAGCTCCCTCTTATCTTCTTTAGTTTCGGCTGTACTGTCATAATCACCAAGTTTTGAATCGAGTCACAGTCTGCGCCTGGATATGCCAGGGACTTTTTCACACTACTCTTATACCGCTGGTTCTGATACCGAATGGTTTGGAAACCACAATATTGAGCTTGGTTAAAAGAGCATTTAGTGGCAGACCATGAGATATTCCCTTTAACCGTGTTGTGGTCTAGTGGATACTAACCGGACTGTAAATGACATGGTTCACGGTTCAAGTCTCGCTATGGCACTAATTTGCTTTGCCACTCTCCACCCAGTAGTAAATGGGTACCTGGTAGGAATGTATTCCTTTGATACTTTAGCGCCTTAGTTATGATATTACTTATGCCTGGATTCCCCCCGGGCGCCGTACGATAAATTAGTCTACGATTTTTCGTGCGATTTTTGGGGCATCATAGGAGGCTACGGGCTACGATGTTTGTGTTTACATTATCTACGAGCATCGTGCCATTTCATATATTGGCGCTCGGGGGTGGATCCGTACACAGGCTGCTCGGAAATCGTGCAATTTCAATGCAGGAGCCGGGCAGTCTCCGCAGCCTCCGCATGGAAATCGCACGGAGCCCGTGTAGCTTCGGTGCAAAGGTTGCGCGGAGGAGGCGCGGTTACCGTGCAGCCGCTGTGCCGTTTTTAAAGCGTTTTTTGCCTCCATGTTCACCGAAAAATTGTGCGTCTGCTGCACGATCAGCGCGAGTCCTCCGCGCGACGCCCGTGCGGGGATGGTGCAAAGACACCTACAACATATGTCTACAGACTACGGGCTTACGATTTTTCAAATTTGCATAACTTTCTGTGAAACAAAATCGTAGAGGACGCGGAGCCCTGCGGAGCCCGTGAATCCGTACGAAAATCTCACGGCCGCACAGAAAAGGGGATACAGGCAGGATACGGGCTCCGTAGACTTATCGCAGGCCATATGTAATGCCTGGATTATATTTGGCCTGCGATTAGTCTACGGAGCCCGTATCCCCTTTTCCGTGCGGCCTCTGTGCGGAGGCAGGAGGCGGCCGTGAGATTTTCGTACGGATTCACGGGCTCCGCAGCCTTTACGAATTTTTTTCGCGAGAAGTTAAACAAGTTTGAAAAAATCGTAAGCCCGTAGCCCGTATACATGTCGTAGGTGACATTGCACAATCCCCGCACGGGCATCGCCCGGAGGCCTCGCACTGATTGTGCAGCAAACGTACGATTTGTCGGTGAACATGGGGGCACGGCGGCTGTACAGTCACCGCGCTTTCTCCGCGCAACCATTGCACGGAAGCTGCACGGGCTCCGTACGATTTCCGTGCGGAGGCTGCGGAGACTGCACGGCTACTGCATTCAAATTGCACGATTTCCGTACAATCTCCGAGCAGCCTCTATACGGATTTGCTCCGGCCTGCCCCCGAGGGCCAATACAATAAATGGCACGATGCTCGTAGATAATGTAAACACAAACATCGTAGCCTGTAGCCTCCTACGATGTCTACGAAAAATCGTAGACTAATTTATCGTTCGGCGCCCGGGGCAAATGTAATCCAGGCATTACCCAGGTATTTATATAGGCGTCTAGAACATCCACTGGGATGGATACGTGCGCAGTATAAATGTGTAGCTATCATTATTATTATTGTTATTGTTTTTGCTATTAAATAATATCCTATCATGTTTTTAGGACGCTTCGGCCCTACTCCACCGTCTCTCCTGGACTTCTTGAAGAACGTCCTTAGAGAATACTCAGATGGACAAATAATGAAGGTAAAAAACAATTAAGTATAAAATAACTTCCCTCTAACCTTTGGTCATTTGTATATTCTAAATTAGTTACTGATACAGTTACTGATACAGAAAACCTGCGCATGTGCAATCACGAAGGAAACCAGCGCATGCGCACATGGAATCCGGTAGGGTGGTTAATAGGGTGATAGTAATTATACAAATCAACCTTTCATCAACTTATCGTTAGGTCTGTCGGTAAGGACAGCGTGAAACTAATAACCTTTTCCATCTATAAATAGTGAGGCAAAGCAATAAATAATCAAAGTCTAATTGTTTGTGACCTCTTTGCAAGCTTGCGTAGCTTGTTATGTATGAAAATGAGTTCATACTGGAAACTGGGCTCGCCGTGGTACGAAAAAATAAGACGCATCCGGGGCCCGTACGCCGAGTAAAAACAGACATTTTGGGAACTCAGTTTCGTTCGATGCCCGGCCGGCTCCCGTACAGTTCCTACGGGCGCCGGGATATTTTCACCAGCCGTACGGGCCCCGTGGTGCTAAGTTCGCTGCTCCCAATTCTCCCGGTGTTTTCATCTGTCGTTGGGCAGTAGAAAGCCCGTAAAGGGCCCGTACTAGTCCAAACGAGCCCCTTACGATTGTTTCTGTCTATTCTCAATAGAGGCGCCGATGTCAGAGGAAACATAGTTCAGTGCACCGTATGCACGGCACCCAACCGGGCGCCATGAGCCATGGGGTGCACCTGTTCATCGGACCGAGCCCGTAATCTTACTGGTAGGCACCCGGCCGGGCGCCTTGCATTTTCACTCGACCAATTTTCACTGGGCGCCGCAGAATATGTGACCACACATGCCGTAGAAATGAAAATCAGAAGGGTCCCGTGCGGTCTCTAAAAACCCATGGCTCGCCGGTGGGTAGGGAAAATTGTACAGGGCCCGGTGTATATGTGACCTAGGCATAAAGAAGTTATATCCAGTGCTATCCAATATTTTGTAATGATTATATTATTACAATATACGATATTCATGGTATTCATTATCTCGATAACGAGTCATCAAAAATCAACCATATTTGGTATATATCAACTTCAGGTCAAAGGTCCATTAAAAAGTGTCGACAAATTCCGCGCGCGCATCAAAATTTTATAATGCTCCGATTCATCCAAAATGTTTGCACACGTTTCAGGCCATTTGAAGCATTTTCAAAATTTGCGCGCGCGCGCGCAATTATGCACGCGCGTACTGGCATTTCTTAACATAAAATCGCCAAATATTCTGTCATCATATTTACTACATTTTCCCAAGCATTTTGATACGTTGTTCACCTTTTTCTGACCAGTAATAACGCAATTAGCGTCCATCAAAGTTGAACGCACGCGCCGACCTGCGCTATCTGTATCCACAATACATGGGCAAAAACATGCCTATACAAAATTCATTGTAACTCTTCAGAATGGAGGATACCCCCAATTTTTTTCTTCATATTTGGATAGATTATGAGTCGGAGATATTATTTCATGTCTCATTTGACCCTCAATTAACTCATGACGTCATCATATTGGCCTCCGAACTCAAAATTTCAATTTGCATATTATGACGTCAGCATATTTTTGAAAAAATTGATTGTATCTCTGTAAATATTTATCGATTTTCTTCCAAATTTTGATAAGTTCTAGCTGAGACAATTCTCCACAAATGTAGTCGTCACGATTTTTCATTTCGACGAAGGAATCATGGCGTATTTTTGCGATTAAAGGAGGCATGTCAATTTTTCACTTTTTGCGTGTATTCTCTATGGGACATGACTTTTTCTCAAAACTAGATTCTACATTCCCGTCTTTCGCGAGCAATATCTCCGTCGTTTCATATTCGTGTACGCTGAGCTTTGAGTATGTTGTAGCTGAGACAATAAGCTATCACTAGGGTGCCCTTCACTTTTCGATCAGATGCCGGGGATCATGCTCATATTTCACTTGCAAAGTGGGATTTGAGAATTCCATTTTCCGTTTACGTGTAATCGCTATGGGAAATGTTTTGGTATATCGGTATTAAAAACGCATTTGACTTCCGACCTCGAGACCCCTGGTTCGAGTCCGGGCGTCTCCAACAATTTTTTCCTTCACTTTTTTGTTGTCTTTTTGACCTTTCACTGTACCGTCTCCTTTGAATATTAAAACACGTAGAATCGCAAGTAATGTAATAAACAACCATATTTACTTTATTATTACCCTTGTATCACTTAATCCATTAATTTTTGCTTGTAATCCCTATGGGAGATGACTTTTTCTCGAATCTGGATTCTACATTCCTGTCTTTTGCGAGCAATTTCGCCGTTATTTCCGCTTGTTTTTTGTTGATTTTTGAGTATGTTGTAGCTGAGACTATATGCTTTCTAAATGTTTTCTCATTATTTTCAATTAGATGACAGGATCATGCTCATGATCATGATTATGATCATCAATATCATCATGATCATCATCATGGTCTGATGATGATTATGATCATGGTCATCAACATTATCATGGTCATCAACATTATCATGATGATCATCATCATCATCATCATCAACATTATCATCATCGTCATTATCATCACCATTACTATCATGATCGTCATCATCATCATCATCATCATTGTTTACATGTACATGTCTATATAATTTCTCCCTTTCTCTATATAGTAAATATTCAAATCTATCATAAGGTTGAACACAGACCACCAGTGACGAATTAAAATCTAGTTACTTTTATTGTTGTTCTTATTCGAGATTAACGGTCACCGTATTATTCTAAAAGTGGAGCTAGATTGGTATGATCACATTTAATTTAAATTTCACACATTTTGGTGTCTAAAATTACGTTCATAGCAATTGTAGGTCCTAAAAGGCACTCGAAATGTCATAAATAAGAATAAGAGCAATAACCATGCACTTTGAAGGCATTTGCGATCTTAAACAAGAACTCAACTGTCCTTTTAAAGGGATCCGGTAAATTTGTCTCAGATCCTTAAATAAAATCCTCGATTTAGCTCATGCTGCAATCATAATTATAAACCTTTAGGTCAGTCAGGAATCCCCTGTATAAGCCGATCATCTGTCTGATTAGCAATTTATTTGTGACTGGAAATCGAAATTTCATTTTTCGTTTTCTTAATGGTTTACATAACATTACAGTCTATATTAGGGAAAATGAGTATGGTAAAACCGGTCACTCAAAGATTTTTTTTTTTTTTTTTTTTTTTTTTGAAGCGGAATTTTACTTCTAGGGCTTCAATATTACCCCATATCTCGGACGCTGGTAACACGTTGGGCCATGCATCTCAGAATTAACATTGTTAAACGATGCCTTTAATTCCAATTTAATTTTAATCATAATCATAATTGTTTTCAATAATACATTTTTCCGTATTTTCCGTATATGAAAAAGGAAATCGTTCAGAATGCCGAGGACGCTGGTGCCAAGACGGTTAGATTTCTGTACGACTGCCGCGAACACGGAACGAGTCGCCTTCATTGGCCGTCTCTCGCCCCTTATCAAGGCAGAGCTCTGTACGCTTATAACGACGCCCTCTTCAAGGAGGAAGACTGGGCTGGGATCCAGAAACCAGCTCGAAGCAACAAGGAAGATAACCCACTGAAAGTTGGACGATTTGGCATCGGATTCAGCTCCGTCTACCATCTCACCGGTATGATATTCATTCTCTTTCTTGAGGAGGGGAGGGGTAATTGTCACCTGAATCTATTATCCAGTCGACATTCTCACCTTCGAAAGAACGGAAAATGCAATAAATTCTCAATAATTTATTGCATTTTACCCCGGTTCCCAACATAAAAAAAATCTTCTGTGTGCCCATGCCTTGAGCCATAATGCATGGCCGTCCAGAGGATTTTTTTATGTTGGGGACCGGGGTAAAATGCAATAAATTATTGAAAATTTATTGCATTTTCTGTTTTTTTTTTAATTTATGGAAACTGCCCCCTACCCTAGCTCCCACTGCGTACAGTCATGGTTCAGTGACAAAGCAATGGCCTCGTAACTGTGCGGCCCCAGGATCAAAGCCGTGTCGATGTGCTATATTAGTGCCCTTTTGTGGGCATTAATCCTCATTACTGTCATTTATGACTTAAGGGAGTAGGTCCCCTAGTTGATACGCATAGTAGCATACACATGCTTTAGCAGTCCCGCAAAACACATTGGCAAATTATTATTCAATACAATCTGAGAATGTATACTATTATCTAGATCTATTATTTTTAAATTATTTTTTTAATAATTCCATAAATTGGGGTAAAACTTTATGAGCGACAGTGTAGATGTAAAATATTTTACTGTTCCTAGATGATTGTTTTAATAATTAGCAATTTTCTAGGTGTAAACTTTGTTTTGACTCATACTGTATATATAAGAAATATGTATCACAATAATTGCCAACAATTTTTAATGTCCTTTACACAGAAGCTCAACTTAAATATTCACGCTGTCACACTTAACGCCGCTAACCAACCACACAAACTCGGCAATCTGGACAATTCTGACCACAAAAGGACAAATTTATTGTTTAGCGAGAAAATTCACTTTAGCAGTTGTTCCAGACTCCAGATTAATTCAATAGCCGTAACAATGCCATTATGTTTTACATCAGTGATATTTCCTTTCCCCTAGATTTGCCAAGCATCCTCAGCGGAGAAACGCTTGCTTTCATTGATCCTCATGAGCATCACTTCGGACGTGGAGAAACAGGAACCAAACTGAATGTGATCCAGCACGCCGACATCTTAAAGTCACCAGAATTCGTGGATCAATTCACTCCGTACAACAACCTGTTCCCTGAAACGTCTTACGCCATCAGTGATGGGCAACCCTTTGATGGAACGGTGTTTCGATTCCCTATACGGCAAAAGGGCAGCGTCCTCTGTGAAAATGTTTACGATGACGCCGTTATGGTACGGCTCCTGGAATCCTTCGTCGACGATGCTGACGTCTTACTGCTGTTTCTTCGCTCACTGGAGACAATCGATATCCACAGAAGGATGGATCAGGCTGAAACTCAGATCAGATCCAGAGTAAAGATATGCCCCAAATCTCTTGCGTCGATGAAGTCTGAACGAGAGAGGTTCTCACATGCACTAGAAGAAATCAGTAAGATGGGAATCGGACAAAATAAGCGAGCCTGTTTGACTCATCAGCTCACACTGACTATTCGGGTGGCAGAGTCCAAACGTCATATGAAATGGATCGTGAGTCAGGTTGTGGGAGGCAGTGAGATGACTGACGATGTATTGCGTATCGCTGACAAACACGGATACATACCTTGGGTCGGTGTTGCCATGCCTTACAACATGCGGCGTAAAAAACGAGCTAAATTCAGCGGTCGAGTTTTCTGTTTCCTCCCTTTGCCTCCCGGTGATGAGAGCTTGACAGGACTTCCAGTTCATATCCACGGGTTTTTTGGTGTTAACAGCGACAGAAGATCAATCAAGTGGCCTGGTGCTGATCGGGTGCGAGGGGATAAGGATGCAGAATGGAACTTCTTACTGGTGACTAAACTCCTACCAGATGCATACATGGACATGCTGACATTTGCCATCGAAGAGCAGCAGCTGCCCTCCGATGATATCTACAGGGCTTGGCCAGTCCCAGATCAGGTCAGACCACAGTGGGAACTGCTTCTTAAACCAATATACCAATTGCTGAGCAAAAATACAGTCATCTTCACAATAAAGGGCAATGAGATGGGTTCGTGGGTGAAGATCCAGGATGCTGTCTTCAACTTCTTGACTGATGTAGACGAGAACACAGAACGGATCCTCTTGACTGTCCTCAAAGCGGCTGATGTCCCTGTAGCTGAAGTACCTCAACACATCAAGAAAATCATCCAAAGCAAAGACTACATCAACTTCAACGCCAAAGTGATCTCACCTGAAGTCATCATTGATTGCATTCACAAGAGCCAACATGGAGTCTTGGAGACCCTGAGCAGCGATGACAAACTGGTGTTACTAGAGTACATCATGACCAGGACAAAGACCACTCGACTGATTGGTTTAAGGCTACTGCCTTTAGCCAACGGCAAGTTTCAGCCATTCGCCACAAGATCTGCCTCAACGCGGGCTGTCTTCATACCTACCAGGGATCTTGACCACAGCATGTGCTACAACATGGGTAACAGTCTCATCCTGCCAAACCTCAACACGGACTTGCTTAAACTCCTGGAAAAAGCTGGTGAGAAAATGTTGTTTTGGTGTGCTTATATTATTATTTTTTCTTGGGTTATGTCTCAGTATAGTCGTGCATGAAACTCAATCAGTTTTTATATCAGCAGTCCATTTGCACATGTGTAATTAAGCATTTTCACAAAATAGGCAATGTAGATTCTCTTTTAAAACACTGATGAAATTGTTTATTTTAGAAATGAGACCACGTTTGATCTACAGGCTTTTTTCATGTGAAATTATATGGACCTATCGACTAGCAGTCTTTAATAATACAAACATTTATCAGAATGACTATTATATGTTTCCATAATCTTGGTTTGTAGTTTTTCTCACATCCCATATTTCTTTCTCTTTTCCACTACCTCCTTTTTTCTTTAAAGCTGAACATGGATCTGTCCAGTTGCAAATGATGTCGGATAAAAATCTAGCACGGTTAATTCGGGACACCCTTCCAAAAGAATGGTTCGTGAAAGACCACCGAAGTACTGTACTCTGGCATCCTGGCAAAGGCAAACAGCCCCCACGAGAATGGCTGAGAGGTATTTGGAACCTACTGAATTCGTGTCAACACAACTCAATTGAAAATTATGTAGACCTTCCACTAATACAGGTTGAAGAGCAGCAATCTGGTGAAGTACTCCTTGCTTTCCTTAAACGGAATTCAACATGCATAAGCCAGATTTGTGGCTCGGACAACTTTGATCATCCAGATGAGGCGGTTCTTACCAAGATTGGTCTCGTCATCTGTTCTTGTCCTACATTCATAGATACTGCTCTGCTCAGAGGTGGCAATTACCTCAGAAGTCCATCGAAGAAGGGTGTAATTGGAGCACTGACAGCAGTATCAAATCCCCAATTGCTACATGAGACTATCAAGGGTCTTTCAAAGAAAGAGAGACAAGTATTGGTAAGATTCTGCACAAGCTGTTCTCTCACCGATGCAGAAAGAAACTTCCTTCGTCACATTCCCCTCTTCGATACAATTCCAAGATCCCCATCAGGCCGAGGTAGAGTTGTGTCTGCAAGTGATGCGAGTTTTGCTTTTTGTCGGACTTCTACAGACCGATTGCCGATATATCACCTTCCTGAGTATGATATGATTTGCTGCAATGACGACGCCATTCTGAAACTCTTTTCAGATTTAGAGGTGAAGGAGAAACAAAGGAAGGAGTTGTTAACAGACATTGTCAATGCTTTTTGCAGTGACGTCAGTGACAAAGCCGTTCTTGAGGATGTAGGAATGTGGATACTGCGTGATTTGAAATCTATCAAACGAGATATTGGCTACCATCTGTTGAAGCTGAAGTCACAAGGATTTATCCTTGCCGGCGCAGGTGAGCTCAAGTCCCCTGACAGTCTCTTTGACCCAGAAGACCGGTACATGCCTGCGCTCTTCAGCAAAGGTTCCTTTCCATCTGCGAGATATGTAGATGAAGGGCTCTTGGGATCATTAAGAGAGCTTGGTTTGCGTCACCAAAGTAATGTCACAGCAATTGAATTAGCCAGGTCAGTTGAAGAGATAACCAGCGAGAACAACGTCAAGAAAGCAGATGTCTTAATGTCATTCTTGGGAGAATATCAAAACAAGCTAAAGGAATCTTTGGCCGAAGAAATTGATCAAACCTTACAGCAGTTCTTGGCAGACAAAAGATGCATCCCATGTCGCATGGAGAGTCCGGATTTCTACCCTCAAGGCATTCCATGGCACACGTCAAAGAGAAAAATGATCAGTCCAACCGAAACTGTGTTCCCTACCAAGGTTAACATACTAGTTTCCGGTGCAACCATACCCTTTCCCAAGGAAACCGTTCCACACACCCTCCTGCGTAGTTTAGGAGTTAAAGAACATCCCAACATCAAAAATATCCTTGAACAGATGGCTGTAATTTCGAGATGTCATGGCAAAGATGGAACCTCTGGTAGTTCAAGGGAACTAGAGAAGATGGTTCATGGTTTGTACAGCTTGCTTTCAACTGCAGGAAATGTAGAGGAAGTGACACTAAAGCTGAAAGCACGCTTACCTGCATGCATTTGGATTGGAACAGGATTTGTGGAAATTAATGAGGCAATCCTGTCAAGCCCTGAAAATGCTTTTCATCCTTACATTTCTTCCATACCTCAAGAATTCAGCTTCAAGTATAAAAGCTTTTTCCTAGCTCTTGGTGTCAAGACATGTATATCAGAAACGCAAATTCATAATATCATCATTCAGATTCAGAAGAGCGAGCCAAAGTTGTGTTCTGTGGAAAAACGGAGGAGATTCTGCAGAAAAAACAAACGGGTAGTGCAAAAGGCTCTGATACTCTTAGACGAAATATGCAAAGGTGACCTTTCCCGGCAGTCCCAAAACATTCTGGTACCAACCAACAATGAAAACTTCCTAGAGTTGGTTGACCCAATGTGCTGTGTTTTTGAAGATGTCAAGGGTCGCGGGGATTCAGATGAAGTTCAAGAGAAGCTGAAGGAAGACAACACCTTCATCGTTGATGGGACATTGCCTATTGGCATTGTTCGCGCTTTGGGAATTCTACCCCTTGGCCAGAAGATTCTTGCCGCCGAAGAATTGACTGGGATAGAACAAGCAGGTCAGTATGAACCACTGACCACAAGACTTAAGAACATCATTAAAGATAGCTACCTGGAGAGTTCAATCCCAAAAGAAATGATTCAAAATGCTGAAGACGCGGGAGCAACAAAGGTGCACTTCATGTTGGACCTTCGGGAAAATTCTGAAGCACGTTCAAACTTGTTTGACAAGGGCATGGTTGATTGTCAAGGGCCAGCTTTGTGGGTGTTCAATGATGCATCTTTTACACCCGAGGATTTTCAGAACATAACAAAGCTTGGCGGTGCAACGAAAGAATTGGACACTTCTAAGATCGGGCGCTTTGGGCTTGGCTTCAACTCTGTTTACCATCTGACAGATGTACCTAGCTTCCTGAGTGGAAGGTACTTGCAGGTTTTCGATCCACATGCAACTCATCTTGGATCCATGCTCAAAAGCAAAGAAAGTCCCGGTATCAGAATAAATCTGCAAGGGAAAAACAACGCCATTTCCATGTACAAAGACCAATTTGCGCCATACGAAGGTGTTTTCAATTGTAGTCTGCAAGAAAGTAACGGGAATGTTGACTACGATGGCACACTATTCCGGTTGCCTCTTCGCTCTAGACATGCAGCATCGAGAGGTGAGATCTCTGACGAACATTACGATGAAGATAAGTGCAAATCACTACTCACTGATCTGTGGCGCTCATCCGAAGATTTATTGGTATTTACCAAAAATATTCAAGAAGTCAAGGCTTTTGTGCTACTATCTAATGCCAGTCATCCATCAGAATCCATTCAACTGTTCGCAATTAAGAAAGAATCTGAGGGCGGTCGTGATATCATGGCAGAATTCAAGCAGAGTACAGGAGATGTCAGAAAACAGAATCAAATCACGCCTTTGATCAAAAAAGAATGTGTCATGCGAAGTATAACTCCCTATGGAAAGAAATATCTGCAGACTCAAGAGGAGCCGAGAAAACACGAGCTGATGTCAGTTATAAGCGTAGGAACAACGTCAGCACAAAAGATGTGGCAAACTTCACAAGGACGAAAGTCGGGATTGGCTCCTGTAGGTGGCGTGGCAGTGAAGTTACCGTTGTCTGGAAAAGTAGACGGTAAACTTTACAATGGCTTGCCTCTCTCAATTCCGCACAGTCACCTACCTTGCCATTGTAATGGATTCTTTGCCATTTCCGCAGACCGTCGAAATCTCTGGAAACCCTCGAGCGACTCAGATTCAAACTACTTTACGAGATGGAATGATGCTGTTTTCGAAGATATCATATCAAAGGCCTACGTGACTCTGCTGGCGAATCGAGAATTTCAGTGTCAGGTAGCACAAAGGCCGAGCAAAGTGCGCATTTCTGGCGTAAATAGTTCCCCCGACAACTTCTACCGGTTGTGGCCTAATGGATCTAACATTACCCACGGCAGTGATGGCTATGCTATGCTAAAGGGATTCTACAACATATTGGTAGCCTCTGATTCACATGATGCAAAGATATTCTGGGAAGGAGACAGGACGTGGTCATTCAAAGAGTCCGTCTTTATTGACCCACTACTACTGGAATCACCACACGTTGCTTCAGCAGTAAAGAAGGTCCTTCAGATACAATACACAAAGCGAATAGTTACAGAGATGCCAAAGGAAATACGATCTACTCTAGAAATGCTGGGATTTGGGGAGCAATTGAAGAGACAAACGTGTTCCGAGCATGCGTTCTTCCAGAAATATTTTCTGCCACAGATATCTGTCTTCCCATCCGAGGTAAGAGACTTTCTGACTCACTACTGTTTGTCGAACGTTGACTTACGGGAGACTTTGAGAACCATCGCATGTATTCCAACTTCACCAGATGGTAAGAACTTGAAGAGGCCAGCGGAATTGATACACCCGACTGGAAAAGCAAGTATCCTTTTCGCAGAGGAAGATGGACGGTTTCCTTACGACAGCTTTGCTGAATGGGACTGCTTGCATTTACTGGTGCATTTGGGAATGGTACAAGATGACATATCCGGCACCGATCTCATCAAATATGTACAGAAATTACAGGGCAAACCTATTGACTATGGGCATGATCGCGTACTAGTGGAGTACCTCACTTACAGACTGAGGAAAGGGAATTCTTCATGGGATAAGGACCAAAGCCTTCGGAATCAACTAAAAAACATAGCCTTCATTCCTGTCACCTACAGGAATTCCTCTATGAGGAAAGCTTCACGTGATACCATATATGTGTCCGAAAAATTGTCACTGGTCAGCGAAGTTGCCCCGGTTCTAGATGAAAGCGACTTCCAGGTTCCCTGTCAGGTTAAGAGATTTCTTGGGATAGTCCGAGATCCAGCAGTGGATGTTGTATTACAGCAACTTCAAGCCATCAGTAGTAGACCACAAAATGTTGCAAGCCTTCAAAGTTTTTGCCAAGATATCTATAGATTCCTTGACTTACGACTAAAGGAAGGTGATGGCAAAGTCCAGATTCAAGAATTCTTCCACTCACCTTCAACAAAGAAGTGTCTATTGGTTGACAAAATGTTCAGGAGTGCTGATAAGCTGGCATTGGAATTTGAGGAAGAGTGTGTTGGATCTCACCTCTTTCGTGTCCCCTCCAATCTGCGGGGCTTTGATACCCTTTTATCAACCATCCATATGAAAAGAAGATTCTCAACACACGACTTCTTGTCCACTCTGAAGTGCATCCATGACTCAACTTCCGGAAAGCTGAACGAAATTGAGTTTGGAGAAGTTATGAAACTCCTGAAATGTCTGATCAATGCTGCATCGGCAAATCCGTTGGTAATGCACGATGTGCCTCCTAACGAAATATATGTTCCCGATAGCAACAGCTACCTGAGAACCGCTAATGAGCTCTCTTTCTGCGACGTAGACTGGATTTCAGTTCCAGATGATGTCATAAGAGCTCACGATCATATCCCTCTTACTTGGGCGAAGATACTTGGAGTGCGGGATATTCGACAACACATCCTCGAAAGCTACTCCGTGCCTGTCCCTGGCCTACACACACTCGAAGCACAGAATCTGTTGCAGTTTGGACAGCGTGAACCCCTGACAGAGAGAATAAAAAATATTCTCAAGGGCTACCCCTGCGATGATACAATACTGAAAGAACTTGTGCAGAATGCAGATGATTCCTGTGCCACGGAAGTGCACTTAGTTCTTGATGTCCGTACCCATCCAAAAGACCGCCTCTTTAGAGATGAAATGTCTCATTTGCAAGGGCCTGCTCTCTGTGTATACAACAACAAAGCATTTACTGATGCTGACATAGAGGGCATTCAACGACTTGGAGTGGGTAGCAAAAGGAACTTGTCCTCAAAGGTTGGAAGATTTGGTGTAGGCTTCAACGCGGTTTATCACTTAACCGACTGCCCAAGCTTCTACACGAACGGCGATACGCTGGGAATGTTTGATCCAAATGTCAAGTTTGTACCTAACGCTACTTTAGAGTATCCAGGCTTCATGGCCAAACCAACTGGCAAACTGAAGGACGATTTCCCGAACGTTTTCAACTGCTACCTGCCCGAGTTCTTCGAAGGACAGGGTTCAACTATGTTCAGATTGCCCTTACGTACAGAATCCATGGCCAAGGTGTCTAGCATCTCTTCGGAGGCACATGATGTTCAGAGCGTAAAGGGACTGATGCAGAAATTCAAGAAAGGTCTACCTGACTTGCTCCTTTTCCTTAACCACGTTAAAAAGGTCAGCATATCCACCATTGATGAAATGGGAAACATGAAGGATACCTCAAGTGTTCAGGCAAGCATCTCAGAATCGAAGCAACTAGATTTAGAAGAATTTCTTGCCACAATATCGGCTGAAGAAAATGATCCAGTGACTGGGGTCTCAAAGTCCCTTAAAGACATTCCAGTAACAGAAGTACATTACGATATGAGAGTCACTGTAACAGAACAACAAGCGAAGGGCATGAAGACGCAATCAGACGACTGGCTTATTTATCAGCAGCATGGTTTTGCCAAACCAAACGAAGTCCCTGATACTGTGTTGGAAGCATATAATAGTGGATATCTGCACGTCTTGCCACAGGGCGGAGTTGCGCTACCTTTGGGTAAACGACCAGTTTCATCGAAGGCATACAGTTTCCTTCCTCTTCCTATAGACACTGGTCTCCCTGTCCATGTCAATGGCTCTATTGAGTTAGATGAACGAAGGCGGGACATTTGGAGAGATAAAGAAGACGCCCGGGCACAATGGAATCGTCAACTCATGAAGCAGATCGTTTCACCTGCATATGTTAAGGCGCTTTCTTGTCTTCAGACTAAAATCATGACTCACATCGAAGAATCAAACGACGAATCTGAAATGCAAGACATTGTATCGTCATATACGGCGGTTCTTCCTGTTACAGCAGAGAACAGTTTCTGGAAAGAACTCATGAAAGACATTTACAGAACCATTGCCGATTCCGCCCAGCCAATGTTCCCTTCGATTAGGCGAAGTGTATCTTACAGCAGAGATGGTACTGGCACTGGTAGAGTCAACAGCATGAGAACTTTAGAATGGAGGTCACCACTTGCAGAATCACAAATGCGAGGCTTCTTCGACTCTCCGATCGGAACGGATCGGAGCCTTAGGTCGGTTGTGTCGGATCTTGGATTTCCTCTAATTGAATGCTCTCAGAATGTGCAAACAATATTTTCAGACAGCTTACAGGATTGCAGAAAGGGGGATATTCTTGAAATCACCCCTGCTAGTTTGATCAGTCATCTCTCAAGCAATGCAGTAGAAGATGTAGGATTATCTCCAATGGAATTACCGAAGCAACTTTCCGACACGGTTATACACGATACATCCACTTTGCAAGTCATTTTGAACTACTGCTCACAACGTGATAACTTCAAAGACAATGTTGAGGCTCTTCCTCTTCTAGTAACATCAGATGGAATTCTAAGAACGTTCTCAACTGAAACTCCGGTATACATTACCAAGTTTGACTACCTCTTTCCATCCAGTAGAAGCAAACTCCTGGATAGATCAATATGGAAGTACTTCAATGAGGATTTCAATGTGATCTGCCATTTTGACATTCCATGTGTTGCTTCTTTGATGAGGGGGGAACTGTGTCCTACGAAATTCGAATGCAACCAATACGTTCAGTGGGACAAGTCTGAACCGACAGAGAAGTGGATCACCGGACTATGGGAATGTCTTGCTGCATGCAGAAATCCTGATGATGAGTTAACGTGCCTTTCGAAGTGGAGCATTCTTCCGTGCCACAAGAATGGAGATATGGGTGTAACCCATCACCTGGTACCATTGTCAAAAGCTACTTCTGTGATGTATAAGCTAAGTGGTATGTCTCATATACTTGCGGCTTTGAGTTCACTTGGGGTTTCTGAAGTTGATTGGAGTCTAGACATTAAGGAAGCAGAACAACTTATCACTAAGATTGTCGCCCAAGAGGATCGACCTGATGCAGTCCTTGCCGTGTTCGATCACGTCATTCAAACAGACGCCGGCTTGTTCGATAGGTTGACAACCACCCAGCGTGACCATATCTTGCAATACTTGACAACCCATATGCCAGAGAGACTGGTGGAAAATGTCGACAACAGAAGGATCATTATGAATCTCCCTTGCTATAAACAGTTAGACGGGACATACGTTTCACTTTCACACACGTCCACTGTCTACGTGGTAAGAGCAGGTCTACCTGGGGAAGAGATGACAAAGTGGATGGCTAAATATAATGAAGTTTTCCTATGTGAAGATGTCGGCTTGAAAGAACTTTTCAAGGCAATCGGGTGTGATTTCGTATCTGAGTGCGACACCCTGTCCAAGTTCATCTTTCCCAACTTTCACTTGTTGTCCTCGGAGATACGGCTACAACATCTTGAAAACCTCTCTAGACACAGATGTCAAATAGAAGGGGGTGTGGAGAAGTGTATGAAACTCGGAGACTTTCCTTTACTGGAAGATGATGACGGTGTATTGAGATTTGGCAGAGAATTCTTCGACCAAGGAAACAAAGTGTTCGCAAAAATGCTCACAGGAAGTAAATTTCCCTCAGCAAAAATCGTCCAGAGGCTTCAACCTTCCTTCTTGCATAAATTTGGTGTTCAAGCAGAAGTAACAGCAGAAATGTTTCTTGAATTTGCAGAAGAACTGTCAACAAATCTTAGGAAGGAAAGAAAAGAAAGAGCAGAGCTAGCTGAGCAATCAGCAACACTCGTGAAAGAACTGTTTCGGAACTGCACCCTTCACAAGAAAGACTCATTTCTTAACAGTGTCAAATTCATTGACTTCATCATCCCTGATGCCCCAGAAATGAGTTTAAAGGAACTACATCCCTATCATATGGACGTGAATATGGGAGTAAGATTCGAATCATCAAGTTTGCATGTGAATGCTCATCTTGTGTGGTGTTCAATGAGGCTCCTACCGGAATACTTTTCCAGGCTGAGCCGATGCCTCCTCCATGAGAAAGATTCCACCCTCAAAAAACTTGGTGTGGTGAAGAAACCAATCACTGAAAGCGTCATTGCGAACACGAGAAAGATGTGTTGCAGGGTTCATGATCAAGGGAGAGAAACTGACTGTCAGGTTTTGGCCAAAGTCATGGACAAGACCTACGGATTCTTGGATTTAGCTTGTGAACATCCTAAGGTTCAGCGTTGCAGTGATCGCACGGATATATGCAGATCTTGTCAATTGATAAGCGAAAAGCTGTCGGACGTACCTTGCGTGGTCGTTCACAGTGTTCCCCTCCTGGTCAGACCTACCGTAGTATGCCGAGAGTTATGCGGAGACCTCTTCCAACCTCATCTTTACCAGCTGCCTGACAGTTTGATCCCTTACAGCAAGTTGCTGTACAGCCTTGGATCCACTCGGACTCCTTCAATTCCTCAGTTAGCCACAGTACTTAATGGACTTGCAAGTCACAGTGTGAAAGAAATGAAAAATCCCAACATGCTCAAGGCAATTACAGCTGCATCTCAGTTGTTCCTTCAGCAAATTGAGTCCTTGACATCAGCCAAACTAAATAAAGCGTCCTTGCAAGCTGATTTGGAAGGTATTCAGATTGTGCATCTTCCTGCTTCATCAAAGGGTAAACTATTGCCCTCGACAGATATCTTCATCAAAGATGAAACTGATCATACCAAACGCCTTGTAGAATCCAATGTACCGTTTCTGCCAGATGAAGTTACAAAGCAGCTCACAAATGTCCATGCATTGGTGGACTCCATGCCACAACATCTTAAGCCAAGATCTGTCAAGGCTTGTGTGACCGAGAGAGTCGACTCATCAGCAAGGCCCTGTCTGCATCAGCAGGTTGGTCAGTGTAAATTCGATACCAGACTAAATGCTCTCATGACTTCAAAGGAATTTGATGAAGCAATACAGCGTTTGCTTGAAGTAGGGAGTGATACTGACGTCAATACTGATCACCAAAGTATTGACAAGCTTACGATGCCAAGACTACAGTGCATGGCTGAGTTACCTACCTCCTTGTTCATTGATGGGAGGAGGATTGAAGGAAGTGAAGCAAAATCCCCTTCCTGCATGAGTTATGACGATGATGATGCAGAAGAGGCATGTATAAGAGTTGTGCATACCGGGGACAATGAGCGTTCAGCATACATGGAAGTCGTAAAGGGTATTGCCCAAGCCATATTACGACACGTTGGAGGCATTGGTCAGGAGCATCTGCCTTTCCTAGTGGACATGTTGTCGGCGGATTCCTCACGTGAGATTCCAAAACTCCTTCGTAATTACAAGCTGAATAGAAGAGACGGACGAGCTAACGAGCATGATAGAGGAATGGCTCCACCAAAGCTAGGTTCCAGAATTCCTAGTGATATCTTGCATCTGCTGGAGCAAGATCCCTACCTCAGTTTCATCAAAGGAGAATACGTGGCGTATCAGTTCAACACTGACATTGGAATACACGTTATCCCCATCCATGTCTACGCCCAAGTACTAGATGTTCCTGAAAATCTCCTTTCTCCTCTCCGCAACAAATACCTTATTGACATAGGAGAGGAAGATCCGGTGTGGGTTAGTGGATTGGATCTATTCAAATTCCTGATGCCGGGAGAGTCTGTGGATACTGGTATGGCAATAATGGTGTACTGTCATTCATCTGATGGAAAAGGACCAGAGGGCCAAGCTACACCAGAAACTCCACCTACAACAGAAGTTCCTCCTCGAACAGAGGTTCCACCTAAACCACAGCCTTATCCCAAAAGCATTGGAGAAGCACAACAACAGGTTACTGATCAACTGGAAGAAATATGGGAGCTTGATAAAGACGAACGAAAGAAAGCAGTCAAACGAATATGGTTGAGATGGCATCCAGACAATCATCCTCCAGAAAGAAAACACCTTGCTACTAAAGTCCTCAAGCGTTTGCAAAGTAAAATTGAGCACCTAAAAGCGGGGAGAAGGCGCACTAATTGGCAGGCTGGGGAGAGTCAGGGATGTTCAGGCGATTTCTTTGACGATGACTTTTACGAATTTATGAGAAACTGGGCAAGGCAGGTAGGAAGGTGGAGAGAATCTTACCAAAAGAGCTACAGAGATCGGGGATATTTTGGGAATGCAAGATCAAGGCATTGTCCTCCTTCATTTGACGATACACCCGAACCCGATCTGCCAAGAGCCTCAACTTGGTTTAAACAAGCTAAATCAGACCTGGCAGCATCCTCTAATGATCTTGGAAAAGAAGCAAACGAATGGGTGTGCTTCAAGAGTTACCATGCAGCGGAGAAGGCCTTGAAAGCAGCTCAGTTTGCCTCGCGTGGGACTTCTAACCCCTCGCACAACCTGGATGTTATCGTGACTGATTTGAAGGGTCACTTCCATAACCAGACCGTCACTGAACGCGCTTGTCAACTGAACATGCTGGTCGATGCGAGCAACTGTCTGTATCAAGAGGCCAGTTTCTTTCGACACACAGTCCCATGTGAAAGGTTCTCCCCGGCCGATGCAGAGATAGCCAGGCAATGTGCTAGTGACATCGTAGAAGAAATCCGAAAGCATTTCGATTTCTAGGTCTTCAGCGGTTTTCATTCAATCTTTGGTGCTTGCGTTGTAGACATAATATGTGTACTAGACATATTCTCGGTAAACAGAATACGCCTCGATATTCGGAGATTCCAAAGCACTTTATAATAATAATAATAATAGTGGGTTCTTGTATAGCGCTCATGTCAGTCAGATTTGACCCTCCTGGCGCTCCCGATTATTACCCTGGCTTAAGCACGGCTGCCATACGGCGCTCTAGCATTTCAAGGAATAAATTCCTACCAGGTACCCATTTACTTCACATGGGTGGAGTGTGGCAAATGTAGATCAATGTCTTGCCAAAGGACATTAGTGCGGTGGCGGGACTCGAACCTTGTGATCGACAGTCCGGCGACGTATCCACTCGACCACAACACCTCTACCTCATGAAGGTAATGGTCCTCATCTCAAACACCAATTCTTGTGAGAATAATGATGCAACTTAAAAAGCAACTCGTCGACTAATATGGAGTACCAGAAAAGTTATTACAAGCAAATGGTACTTGATTAAAGAGAGCGAGAAAATAGGGCAAATAGGTGAGAGGCTAATTTGAATATATATTTGTGACGACGTAGTCTTGTATATGATAATAATAACGTCTATAATTCAAATTGCTCCACAAACAGGATTATTTCTCATTAAATCCTACTATATTCCTTGTATTTTAATGTTCCTTTGCTGTTCATAATCGTTTACAGGTCCATTGCATTGTAATAAATCAATTTGTATCAGATTCCAACTCGTAGCGCATGGATACGACGTATAATAATGTGATATTCCACGTATTAGGATGGAATATTACTATATCTTCAAAAATCATCAATAAAATCGTTTTATCTTGCTTCAACTTGAGATCTCAATGAAAACTTCAAGAGACTAAGATGCTTTGTTACGTGCATGTCTTGAAAGATTAAATCAGTCAGAATAATTATATTATCAAGATTATTCACAAACACACACACACACACACACATGTATATATATATATATATATATATATATTATTGTACTTTATTTTGTATCATGCTCTGACAGATATGAAGAGAACACTGATACTGTGATATTGAAGTTGTAAATGTTGCCTGTGAAGCGCGTGCTTAAATTCTTCTTGAACTATACCGCCATCAATATTAGTACCTGATGGGTAATGCCGATCGGATGTTTTTGTAAATATTGTCTTGGATGGCATTAGTAATAAATTATGACAAGATGAAAGCTCTGTTTATATTCATATCAAAGAGGTATCGCTTACTTAATAATATTATGCATCATTGATTTTGTATATTATTGACATTGGATATGCATTGGAAGTTGTAGAGACACTCTTTAAACGAGTATAATACCTTCAAACTGTAAATAATGGTACATGTATAATAATCAGTTTTTTGCGCTGTATCGTAGATGGTATGGTATAAGTTTGTATAATATGTGATAGAGACATACCAGTTGGTATGTTTATTATTAACTACTTTACACGCCCCTCATAAAGGAAATGCTTGTCATATATATTCTAATGAAGTTTTCATTAGAAAAAAAACGTAGACAAGAGAATAATATCGAAAACAGCAGTCGATGAAACTGATCATGATCAGTATATGAAAGCTCGTGTTGTAGTTCCAAGTGTCCATGATAATTATATAGGAATCATGATCATTACATTTGTATAGCTTTCTTACAAACTAACCGTTGTTCCACAGCACTTTACATCAATACAACATGAAGAGAAAGATAATATTTTGTTTGATTTAATTTGATGGCAAAATTGTATGAATTGTGTTTATTATCAATCCCTACAAACTCAAAACATTCGAAAATAAAGGCATAATTCACGCTTTTATATTTGAAATAGATATGGCACAAAGCATTCTAGGAAACCCTGTAGCAGCGATTATATAGGCCAATCAAATTGATGTTGTATTTTAGGTCACAATATGGTTTGACAGTTGATACTTGCTCCAAACTCACAAATACTTCGAGTTGAAATCTTTATTTTTAATGCACTATCGGGAATGAATCGAAATTATGTGAAGATTTTATGACGTAATTATGCCAGTGGCAACAACAATTATGTCTGTATTACTAGCTTCATCGTTATTTCAGTTATTTATATACTTGTTTTCAAAGTAATGACCGTGAGAAATTTGAAGTTTATACACTTATTATATATACTCAAGTGTTTCCAGTATCTTGCATTATATATTTACAATGATAATACGTTATTACGTAACTTGTTAAAGAAACCTACACATTAACCAGATATAATCTCTCTGCTTTGAGAGTTCAACCACTTATATCGTAATGCAATGGCGGCAATACGTTGGTGCTATTGTAATGTCAATTATCATTTCAATATGATACGATGCATTATTATTCTAAGACACAACGGGATGATAGTTGGATTTAGAATTCTTTGTGCTGGTCGGTATATTACTACATACCATGGAATGACTCGTATGTAGTGATTTTTCATGTTCATCATTGTTTTGTTTTATTGAAATCAGGTATAATCACTTCGTTAGTTCAACTGCTTATCATGCATCAGATTACGAATCTGTAAGTGATGATCATCATTAGCGATTCGTATTTTAGGCCGAATTGTATTGGATTGTTCCGGATGCATATAGCCTACATGTAAATATACAGTGTCTTTGTATTCATGGAGATTGTATAAATGCATACATTTAGAAAGGCACATTCCCTGAAGCACATTTGTAAAGTTTGTTCAATATAAGATATCTATCAAGAATGTTGTATTGAAACTGGATATGGTATTACACAAATATACCGTTTTTGAAACTGTTGATGTATGATTACTAGGCATAGTGATATGTGATATTGATAGTATGTTGTTATAAGAAACCATGAATTCCTATACGATGAAAGGATATTGTTCACCACTGAAATATAGAAGGTATTTGTTTGTGGTTGATGTAAATAATAGTACTCCTTTTTTGTGTTCATCTTTATTATGTACCATTTAGTGGCAATGTATTTATTGTACAAAAGCAAAAAGAATCAACGGTTTAAGCACGTATATTGGTTAATTATGTGAATATTATTATCTCTTATAAGAATTTGATATGTTTGTTACTTTGAAGTTGCTTGTTGTATATACATGTACATGATTGTTTACAAGCACAAACAAAATCTATATTGTCATTGTTTTGTTATAATCGCATGAAATAGTAAACATAACATAACGAGTTATTGTGTTCGAATCATGATCATGATGTACATAGTAATGTTTTTATTTCTGTACAAATCTATAGTGCATAAAAGACATATCATAAATGCAGGTTTCTTCATTTTTAAAACGTAATGTAATAGTGTAAATAATGTACATGTATTTGACAAGTTAAGTCTTTGCTGAGTTTTATATGCATAATGATATTGCGATATAAGGCTTATTTTGTAAAGCCGTTTAGCCGTTCATAAGACAATGTTTTTAATGTATATTTTATATTTGTTTGTATGTTATTATCTTTTTATAAGACAACAAATCCCTTCTGAAGTTCAAAACTCAAATGCAAAAAAAATACTCTGCTAACATTCTCCGATTATATACAAATATTTCAAACTGTACTAATATACTTGGATCGTTTAAAATGAGAGTGTTGTATACTATTTGGAGTGCATGTTTTTTTTTCTTCCTAATATCAAGAAATGTACATGTGTGTTTTTTTTTCACACAAAGAGCATTGTATTAACTCTAGTGTTATGATCAGTTGATATTTTCTAAATGTCAAGCCTTTTCACTTCTGCCATGTCTTATGAGGAATGTTACTAAAGGGTCAATATCCATGTGATAGTTATTCTACGGGAAATACTTATCTACTTTTGTTCTGACATTTTGTGCAAGAAGGAATATCTTATAACTGGCATTTCAAAGTTTGCATTACATTGTGTATAATGATGTCCTGTATATAACGTGTGCACTAACTGTATATATGAAACAGTTTTCACTACAAATAAAGATTGTCATTGTGTTTAATTTGTGATACAAGAAAATATCTGGTATTGATATTTGCAATTTACGAAAAAGGTTAATGAAGATTACAAAGTTTGCATTCCGTTTCGGTATATTGATTTTTCAATACCAAATATTGTATGTATATAATATCGCTAAGCCACTGCTACTAAATATTATATGTTTCTAAGATGTATTATTGTGATGTAAATATTACGCGGAAATTTGTGTATATTTAGTCAATGGCATATAAACTGATTTGCTGGTTTGTTTAAGAGTGAACTTGCTTGAAATACATTTCGCTCTACAGAAGCACTGTATGGTTAAAGGGCCCATTGTGATGTACAATTGTGAATGGCTTACTTTGTATAAAATGCATTTTCTTGATCTGTGATAAATAGATATATCAAAAATGTTACCTTTTCACTTGTAAAAATTCCATGTTCCAAACCGTGTCAGTTATGCTATTGGATGATGAAGACGTTTCATATATTTTGAATATGATTGTGGTACATTTGTATAGCCTATATGTGTGTTTTACATGCGCACAGAATATCAACTGTTATTAGTTCGAGATAATGAATAACGATCTGCAAATTATGAAGTAGAAGAAAAAATTGCAGTACACCATTGTATTACTGCTAGAGATATAATAACAATCTTAAAAATAATAAAGTTCTTCCCTATACTGAGAGGATGTTACGAGTCAAGGTATAAATTATGTTATATGTCTAAGATAAGTATTCTGATCATTCTATCTTACAAATGCTTTTCTATAAGATTGTAAGTGTAACAATTAAGCCTACTCATGATCATGGCTAATTATGACGCTTTCTTTACGATGTGTAAAGAATACTTGGTACGATACACCTGTGGTTTGTCAATCTCTTCAAACTGAACACTGACGATATAACGATATAAGATGAATAATGATTCATGATTTTATGCATGATTTGTTAATATAGTTATGGATTACGATATCATAATGAATAGTATGAATGAATGTGTAAGTTGGAAAGAGAGTAAATGTTGATTTTCCCCGACAAATAATGCACGTTATTTCTGATTCATTTTTATTCAGGGCTAGTGACTGAGGAAATGAAACTATATTAAAAAAATTATTTAAGAATGGAAAGAAATATCATGTAAACAATGATATAGTGATCAAACGATTAACACTTCATAATAAATAATGTTAGGTCAACATGTTAGAATAAATGATTGATTGATTGATTGATTGATTGATTGATTGATTGAATGAATGAATGAATGAATGAATGAATGAATGACCAGCCGACAGATTGAATAAGTCATTAATGATTGGTTGAATAAATGAACGCATGAATTAATACATAAAAGATCAACCGGCTGATGGAATGATTTTGAAGCTGTGATCTAATGAAATAAATATTTTAATACAAATCATCAAACGCGTAAGGCTAGTCAAGAGCTATACGGTACTGTTCTGTAAAAGTAGACATTTGCATACAACGAATCGAAAATGGTCCTTTGAAAATGGTCTTTTTAAAAGATATTTTCGTTTTTCAAAGGCAGCTTCGTCTGGAAGGTAATCAGAAATTTATCTATTAGGGCATAACGCAATAATATGCATGTAGAATGGCCACTGAAATATATATATTTTTTCTCCTTCCTCTTTTTCTATGGGGGAGTGGGGATCGGGCAATAAAAGGCAGGGCCTCTATCACCTGGTTCATGGATTTGCAAGCTATCATTTTGCACTCCAGAAAATAACAATGCTACTATAGTGATAATGATAATAAGAAAAATATAATGATGGTGAAGGTGATGATAAGAACAAGAACAAAAACAACAACTTATAAAGAAAAGAGAGATAGATCGAGAGAGAGAGAGGGAGAGAGAGAGGGAGAGAGAGAAGGATGAGAGCCACATATAATGTGCCTCGATCGAGATCAAACGAAATGGACAAACTTTATACTAACAAGTAAAATGTTTTATAAATTCGAACAAACCCATGCAGTCAAATACATTTTGGTTTGGTTACCCCCCCCCCCCCCCCCCCCACACACACACACACCTCCAGTCAAATAACCCTGAAATCAATCCTTGTTACACCGATAAAAACATTTTATCAGACACATTTTTTCAAGGACTACATGCAGTAACGATCGGAAGATTAGCGGAATTCCCGACCATATATCCTGCATGTCTTCTATTTTGTTTTATCGTTGTCATCAATAATATTACTTTATTTAAATGAGTTGCGAATCCGTGTGAATAGGAAGGGGGAAATGAATCTTGAGCTAGACCTACTGAAATAGCTATAGCCTGAGTTGGTACTAGAATTTGTTGGCAAAGGGGGCTTAGTTATATATATGTCACGGTTCCATGACACATGCTCCGCCGACGATTGCTCCGCCGACATTTACTCCGCAAAACGCGACAATTGCTCCGCGACATTTGCTCCGCGACATTTGCTCCGACGTCAAATGCTCCGCCGACACTTGCTCCGCCGACATTTGCTCCGCCGACAATTGCTCCGCCGACAATTGCTCCGCCTACAGATGCTCCGCCGACAATTGCTCCGCCGACAATTGCTCCGCAAAACGCGACAATTGCTCCGGTGACAAATGCTTTTCGAACGACAGTTGCTCCGCCGACATTTGCTCCGTCGACAATTGCTCCTCCGACATTTGCTCCGCATGAAGCGACACTTGCTCCGGTGACATTTGCTCCGATGACATTTGCTCCGCCGACAATTGCTCCGCCGACAGATGCTCCGCCGACAATTGCTCCTCCGACAATTGCTCCTCCTACATTTGCTCCGCATGAAGCGACACTGGCTCCGGTGAAATTTGCTCCGCCCAAAAAGTGTACCATAAAATACAAATGATACTAGTACTACGACAAGTGCTTCGCCGACAATATTTTTTATCACGGGTTATTTTCGTTTCTTTTTTTTTTTTTTTTTCTGAATGCATTTCATTACGTGAAATTTAATGAATGTTGATGATGTGGGAGGAAAAAGGAGTTTACCTAAAAGTCATTTCGAATATAGTGAAATAACCATCTATCACTGTACGTCCCATAAAATGTACACTAAACACTCATTACATATCGTGGGAAGTTTATCAAAAAAAGTAGAGCAGCAAGCCACATTCCCCAATACGCGCATACCTCCTAGTTAATTTCAAACAGCTCATCAATATGTAAGACCTGACCTCAATGCAAGCAAGCACATGCATCTTACTAGGTAAACCATCTGCAAGTAAAGCATTATACAATGTACTAGGTCATCATGGAAGTTCTAGAAAACAACAGGGGAGGGATCAAAATAAGCTTTGAAGGGCACTTATACGTAAAAGAGAGAAGTCATTCAGACGGGAAAATTAGATGGCAGCCTTTCTGCTTATTCCCATTTATACAAATCATTTTGTTGAAGTTTGATGTTAGTTTTTCATGATAAGCCAATTGCTCTTCTTCCGGTGGTTCCGTGAGTCTCTTAAAGTCAGTGATCTAAACAAAAACGTACTTCATGTACTACATTACGTTACAATTTCACGAGAGAAATATAACTCGAGAGGGGGAGAAGAGAAGAAGTGATGAAAATGAAAGAAGACTAATAGCATGAGAGTAAAGAAAAGAGCTAAGAAGACAAGAAAAGGGTGTTAAAAGGAAAAGGAGGAGCGAGAGAGAGAGAGAGAAAGATAGCCTTGAGCTTTGGGTCAGCTAATGAGTAATACATGAAACAGATTTTGAGCGGAGTAATTATCTTTCGCCGGAGAACTTGCATAAGGAACTACAACTTGATTTTTTTTATAAATCAAACATGGGGAAAAGCAAAAAACGGCTGAGCATTTATTGCACTAATTGGCAGAGGAGCATTCATGTCTTCCACGAGGCCGCACTTTTGGATCAGAGAGCAATTTTATTGTCGACGGAGCATTGTCTTTTACGGTGTACTTTTGGGGAGGAGCAACAATTATTGTCGTATAGTAGCCTTTGTATTTTACGGGGCACTTTTTGAGCGGAGCAAATGTCGGCGGAGCAATTGTCGGCGGAGCAAATGTCGGCGGAGCAAATGTCGGCGGAGCAATTATCGGCAGAGCAATTGTCGGCGGAGCAAATGTCGCAGAGCAAATGTCGGAGGAGCAATTGTCGGCGGAGCAAATGTCGCGGAGCAAATGTCGGCGGAGCAACTGTCGGCGGAGCAACTGTCGTTCGAGGAGCATTTGTCACTGGAGCAATTGTCGCGTTTTGCGGAGCAATTGTCGGCGGAGCAATTGTCAGCGGAGCAAATGTCGGCGGAGCAATTGTCGGCGGAGCAATTGTCGGCGGAGCAATTGTCGGCGGAGCAAATGTCGGCGGAGCAAATATCGGCGGAGCAAATGTCGGCGGAGCAATTGTCGGCGGAGCAAATGTCGCGGAGCAAATGTCGCGGAGCAATTGTCGCGTTTTGCGGAGTAAATGTCGGCGGAGCAATCGTCGGCGGAGCATGTGTCGGGTTACCATATGTCACATGCCGATTTTGTTGTTGTTATGGTTTGACCGTTTCCGAAGCGGCATATCAAAGGGCTTATCCGCACAACACATCAATATTCATGAGAGAAAAGAACAAATTTCCAGCTTTAAAATGATCGTTATTTAGTTGAAATGTCATTCGATAGTTTTAAACTGCTTCAAAGTTAAAAACGATTTTGTCCATTTTCTAGTGCAATGTGCGGATTAGAGCTCCCTAGCCCTATGTATGGCTATCTTGGTGTGAGCCTAAACTTCAATCTAGAACAGTTAGACCCAGCCACAACTTACTTTCGGCATGTGACATATATGGGAGTAATGATTCACTACTCACTTTAAATTTGATAAGCGTCTTTATCTAATTAAAATGTCATACAAGACTTATTAGGCCTTTCAATCTAAAAACTAGGAAAGATTTGAGTACCAATCACTGTGCATTAATTATTAAAATGGCCGACTCTATTTGGAGCCCTGATTTAATTTTGCAAGGGTGAACAAAAAATATAATTTTGTGGAGTTAACTCTGATTGTTTATTTAACAATAGTCTGAACACAGGCGCGGATCCAGGATTTCTTAGGGGGGGGGGGGCCCACTTTTTTTTTTTTGGTCCCAAAAAAAAAATCGCAACGACTCAGCCAGCCGCTAAATAAGCGGGCGGGAGGGGGGTTGCTCCAAAAAAACCACACATAAAAAAACCGAATGGGGAGGGGGTCAACCCCCTTACCCCCCCCCCCCCTCCCCCCCCCCCCCCCCCCGCGTAAGTGCCTGCTCGTCTGAAGACAGTTTTCCCCCTCCCGCGCAAAGCGCGGAAGCTTTTACGTTTCATTAAATCATTAGAGAAAGGAGACGATTTGTTGTACCGTTTTTTACTCTTAATCCTCGTCTAAATTCATCCCCCCCCCCCTCCCGCGCAAAGCTCGAAAGCTTTTACGTTTCATTAAATCATTAGAGAAAGAAGCGATTCGTTGTACAGTTCTCGACTCTTAATCCTCGTCTGAATTCAGTTTTCCCCTCCCCCCTCCCGCGCGAAGCGCGGAAGCTTGTACGTTTCATTAAATCATTAGAGAAAGAAGACGATACGTTGTACCGTTCTCGACTCTTAATCCTTGTCTAAATTCAGTTACCCCACCTCCTGCGCGAAGCGCTGAAGCTTTGACATTTGATTTAATTATTAGAGAAACAAGACGATTTGTTGTACCGTTCTCGAAAATAATATTCGTCTGATAATGTTTTTCCCCTCCCACGCGAAGCGCGGAAGCTTTTACGTTTCATTAAATCATTAGAGAAAGAAGACGATTCGTTGTACCGTTCTCGACTCTTAATCCTTGTCTAAATTCAGTTACCCCACCTCCTGCGCGAAGCGCCGAAGCTTTGACATTTGATTTAATTATTAGAGAAACAAGATGATTCGTTGTACCGTTCTCGAAAATAATTCTCGTCTGAATACAGTTTTCCCCCTACCGCGCGAAGCGCGGAAGCTTTTACGTTTCATTAAATCATTATGGAAAGATGACGATTCGTTGTACCGTTTTCGACTCTTCATACGTCCTCTTCCTTTTCTCTTCTCTCTTTTTTTGGCCGGCGTTTTTTTTTTTTTTTTGGGGGGGGGGGGGGGGGGCGCCCCCACTGCCCCCTGGCTACGCATCTGCGGTCAGATGAACAAATCTTTTGATACCTTGTCCGCCCCCGGAAACTCATGGGTTGAAGGCAAATTACGGTCAGATAAGCATAAGGGGCCCGCCTCAGGGCCTCCTGGTGGAGTCGAGGGTGCGGAAACCCCTGAATCTCAGGGGTTTCAGGCATATTTTGATTACGGTCAGATGAACATATTTGTATACTTTATTTGTGACACTGGCAGGACACTGATTGGCGTGAGGTCCAGCGGGTGGAGCCCCCAGAAGATCAAGGGTTTTAGGCACTAAATTGCGGTCAGATGAGTATCAAGGGGCCTGCCCAAGGGCCCTTGGTTGGGTCCCGGGGGCTGTTCAACACGTCAACACGTCAACACGCTCACGCTCGCGCTCCTAAACATGGCCTGTTATTCATCATTTTAGCTTCAATAAAACAAAGCGATATGTAATTTGCAACAAGTTAATAGTGGTACCATGAGAGGAATGTGTTAAAAACGAGGAAACTGAGGAATTAACGGACCGTTTCAACTTTTGTATTGAGCCATGTGGTAAGATTCTTATCTTCAGCCCCACTAACTCAATATTTTGTTGTAACTCATGTGTAATGTGTGCAAAGTAGTGCCAGTGGATCTGTGACTCAACTCTGGGCTTTGTGTATGCAGCTATTGTATTCATACTTCAATCTCTACTTCACCTCTATTTCTACTTCTACTATCGACCTGTTGCAACTATGGCTGACAAAACAAGATCGGCTAGGGAGAAGAAGGAAACTGCCTCTCTCATTCAGGCAGTCATGACTGATATACTTCATGATGAGAAATTTATGCAGCTAGTCTCAGCACATGTTGACTCAAGCCTAGCTAAATTTCAAAAACAGATTGATGAGCAAGCAGCCATGATTCTTCATCTTCAGGATGCTTCCACCGAGAGGGAGAGAAAGCTCGAGGAGTCAATAGGAAGGCAGGAGGCAAGGATCCTTGACCTTGAGATTTCTGAAGAGATAAATAAAAAGGAAATCAAGCTGTTGAAGGAAAGCCATGATGGCACAGGTCAACAATTTAGCATGCTGAGAAGGGATGTAAACTCCCAAGAGCAGTACAGTAGGAGAAACTCTCTCAGATTTTTTGGTATCCCCGAGGTTGAAGGGGTGCCCTCAGATGAAGTTATAATTGATCTTGTCAACACCTCCCTCGGTGTTCACCTTCAGAAGGGGGACATAGACCACATCCAACGGGTGAATTCCGCTGTTTATAAGCCAAATGCTCCAAAGAGTCCGAGCACAATTATCGTCAAGTTCCTGTCGTTCAGGAAGAGGAACGAAGTCCTTGGAAGTCGACGCAAGCTCGCGGGTACAAGAAAATCCATCCAGGAGGACCTCACCCGCGATAATGCCAAGCTCCTCAAGATGACCCGTGACCATCAACGGGTGAAAACTGCTTGGACACGGGATGGTCGAGTCATCGCCTTGTTGCCAGCAACCGATGGCAAAGAAATTAAGAAAACCATCTTTTCTGAAGCGGACTTGGCCAGGCTCTAAATTCAACCTTTGTCTAATAACTTGATAGCTCTTTCCACATGATACTTTAAACATCTCTTTTTATTTACTAAACTATTGGTAATTTGGTACTGTCTTTTTCATATGAATTGTCTTTTAACTTATCTGCGCAATGTATCCTGTGCGCAATTATATATGTGTTTTCCATTCTGTTCTTTTTTGTCTTCCTTTCCCTGTTTATACCTTCCTTTTTCCTCTCCAATTTGCTGTCTCATATTCTATATGTCTAAAGTGTTATCTTTCTAGTTGTATTTACATGTAAGTTAGCTAGCCGTTTCCTTATGTCTATGTTATCAGTACTCGTGTTTATCTTGTCACCTATCTTGACCGATCATGGCTCAAATAGATGACCAAAATATTTGCAATTTTCTTGAAGCTAGCTTGAGTGATATCAGTGACAGCATTGAAAATATTTCTTTAAGATGTAGTTATTCTACAGAACAACAGTTCTTTGAGTCAGTTAAAAATGCCACAGATAAAGAGCTTTCCCTTCTCCATTTTAATATCCGCAGCATGAGTAAAAATTTTGAACATGTGACATCATTTGTGAACAAAATCAGCTCAGGCTTAATTGCCATTGGTGTCACTGAAACTTGGTTCACCAATGAAAATGATGCAAATTTGTTTGTTATTCCAGGTTATAACTTGTTAAGCAATAGTAGAGTAGGCAGACGTGGAGGTGGTGTTGCTCTTTATGTTCCGTCTGGGCTCGATTATCGAGTATGTCACAAACTTAATGTCATGACTGAAAATCTAGAAGCTTTATTTGTTGAAGTGTTTATTTCTGGTAAAAATAATATCGTGATTGGAGTCGTGTACAGACCTCCCAATGGTAATTTGAACATTTTTTTGGACGAAATGCAGAGAGCTTTGGAAAGCCAGTCACTTAATAGTAAATCCTTATTTTTGGTTGGAGATTATAATATAAACCTTTTACAGCACAATGTTGATGCTCATGTTGATGATTTCCTGAATTTGTTGTTGTCGTTTTCTTTGTTGCCCTTGATAACAAAACCAACAAGAGTAACTGAATCCTCTGCTACTCTAATTGACAATATCTTTAGTAACTTACAACCTTTTCCTTTATCTACTATTGTTGTGTCAGACTTGTCTGACCATTTTCCTGTGTATACTACAATTCCTTTGGGAAAAAACCCCGTAGTCACCCAAAAGAATATTTATGTTAGAAGAAACACCCCAGAAAATATTAATCAGTTTAGGGAGGCATTATTGGCGACAAACTGGAGTGATGTTCTTTTAAATCAGTGTGATGAGAGTGCCTTCAATATTTTCATGAATAGATTTTTATTGTTGTATGATGCTAATATTCCAGTAGTAAAGAGTAAAAACAACCGTAGAAAAACCCCACGTTTGCCGTGGGTCACCAATGCTATGCTGAAATCAATAAATAAGAAAAATGAGCTGTTTTATAAGTATAGGAAAGCAGGGACGGAAGCTCTAAAAAGGAAATATTCCGTTTACAGAAATACTCTGACTTCTCAGCTGCGTGCAGCCAAAAAACAATACTATTTTGCACAGTTTCAAGCAACTTACAATAATATCAAGGGCACGTGGAAGGTGATAAGAAAGGTATTTCAAAAAACATCTAAAGCAACAAGTATATTACAAATGAATATAGATGACCAAATGGTTGAAGATAAAAATATTATAGTGGAGAAGTTTAATGAATATTTTTGTAATATTGGTCCGAATCTGAAAAAAAATATTCCAAATAGTCAAACTGATTTTCATGATTACTTAGGAGAACCTAACATGCAAAGTTTATTTCTGGTGCCCACCAATGACGAAGAATTGCTTGGTATTGTTAAAGCCCTCAAGAACAAGAAAAGTCCTGGGTATGATCATATTGGGAACGAACTTATTAAGCAAGTTATTGTCGGTATCCTTCAACCACTAGTTCATATTTTTAATTTGTCTATGTCAAGCGGAGTTGTACCGATAAATATGAAGATCGCAAAAGTTGTACCAATTTTTAAAAAAGGTGACTCTCAATTACTGACAAATTATCGTCCGATTTCTTTGTTAACATGTTTTTCAAAAATTCTGGAAAAAATAATTTATGTAAGAACTATAACATTTTTAAACAAAACATGTGTCTTCAGTAATTATCAGTTTGGTTTTCGGGAGAAGCGTACAACAACCCATGCAATTTTACACCTCATAGATAAACTTGCTTCTGCCTTAGATAGTCGCTTACACACCATCGGTACATTTTTAGACTTTTCCAAGGCCTTTGATACTGTAGACCATGACATTCTCTTAAGTAAATTATGTCACTATGGTGTCAGGGGAGTCGCCTTGGATTGGTTTCGAAGTTATCTTACTGATAGAAAGCAATATGTGTCCTTAAATGGAATTGACTCTTGCCCCCAAAAAGTAACATGTGGCGTTCCCCAGGGCTCCATTTTGGGACCACTTTTATTCATCTTGTATATTAATGATTTTCAACGCTCATCAAGTGTATTATCATTCATATTTTTTGCTGATGACTCAAGTGTATTTTTTTCTCATAAATGTCCACAAAAATTGTTGAAAACTGTTAATGAAGAGTTTCGAAATGTAATGAAGTGGATTAATGCTAATAAATTATCCTTGAATCTTCAGAAAACTAATTATATACTGTTCAGTAATTCAGTTAATATTTTGCCAGGCGAAGTGGCATTTAATAATAACCCAATTGAGAGAGTAACTTCAACAAAATTTCTTGGGATATACATAGATGAGAAACTGAACTGGAAAACTCACGTGGACAAATTAAGTAAAGTGGTGTCAAAAAATACTGGTGTTATTTATAGGTTGAGATCATGTATACCTCAAGAGGTATTGTTCATTTTGTACTCTACTCTTATTTTATCATATATTAATTATGGTATGTTGGCATGGGGCAAATCATCCAAAACTCAAATCCACAGGCTTTTTGTTGTGCAGAAGCGGGTTATTAGAATAATTTGTAAAGCAAATTATCGTGCACATACGAATCTACTTTATTATGAAAACCGTATTCTAAAACTAGAAGATCTCTATTCAATGCAACTTGGAATGCTCATGTTTAGCATTCACTCTGGGGACCTCCCTCCTGCCCTTGCTCAAATCTTTAGAAGAAATAACCAAATTCACAGCTACAATACAAGACAGGCTTCTGCTCTCCACTTACCATATGCAAGGACAACATTCACTCTGAATACTCTAATGTCCACTGGCCCCAGGTTCTGGAATTCACTTGATACTACTATAACAAATGCTTCAAGTATCTCAGTTTTTAAACGTAGACTTAAGTCATATTTGCTTCACAAGTATGTCGATGACACATGAATGTGTTATCAATCTTTATGTTGTGTGTACTGTAGCATATTTAACTCTAATCTCGATCTATTTTTCGTTATTTCTGACTTTGACATTATCCCTTTATCCCTTTTCTTTGTTTTCTTCTTCTTTCTCATCTGTACATATACCATATATTCCTACTTGTCGTTCTTGACCTCTGCACTCAGAGAGCAATAACTCATTGATGTCTCGATTTGGTGTCAGCTTGGGTTTGTCCGTATTAAATCGCCCTCCCACGGGTGGGTTGATTTTTGCTCATAATTATGATACATTTTTCCACACACCCGGTGTGATGGGGATGTGCGCATATTCGGGTATACTTGATCCATGCTGTGGTCGATGCATCGTTGGGTAGTTGTTCTCTGAGAGTATTTTGTAAATCGTTTATATATTCCATATTTGTTGTTGTATTGAAAAAATCAGTTATCTTTGTCACATCATATGAGGGGGCCTTAACTTAACAAGCTGTGCTTCAACCAAGGTCTCCTCGTCTTTCTTTATTCTACATTGTACTGTTATGATTATACTTGTACTGTTATGATTATATTTTGTCACATGTGTTTTCTGGAAGACAAATAAACTTGATACTTGATACTTGATACTTGAGCCCTCGGAAGCTCAGGGATTTTAGGCGTTTAATTACGGTCAGATGAGCAATTTTTATACCTTATTTTGTTGTGACACTGGTAATTAACTATTCTTTCTTTCTTGCTCTCTTTCTTTCTATTTCTCTTTTAAATGCTTTTCCAAAAAAAAAATTGGGGGGGGGGGGGGGGGGGGGAGCTGGAGGTTCCCGATCCCCGCCGTTCGGCGGGCCCTGACATGTAGGCATCTCAAGAAGCATATTTCTTGCCGGGGTGTAAATTTACAAACTCATAAAAAAGTATAATTTACTAAAGAATGAGGACAAATCTCGGAAAATTATGTCATTTCAGCATTATGTGTAAACCACCGTTATGGAATAAGAAATAAACCACGTTTAAATTTTATTTCCCCCGAGCCCCCTCCCCGATCAATTTATTGGCGGAAAAATCGCAACTGATCTCCCCTACCTTTCTTCTTTCTCTTTTTTTTCTTTCCCTTTCTCTCCTCTTTCCCTTTCCCTTCCCTTCCTTCTCTCTCTTTTAGTTTTGATGGGGGGGCGGGGGGTGGAGGGGGAGGCAAGGTCATTTCGCCCCCCACCCTTCTCGACACGTTGTTGGCGGGATTAATTGCAAATGATCTAGGCTTCTTTCTCTCTTTTTTTTAGCGTTCGTTCGTTCGTGTCTCCTTAGATCAAGATTAAATCTTGATCTTTGGAGTAGTTGCTACAACCGGCCGTTAGCGGGGCGGGGGAGGCAAGGGCATTTTGCCCCACCCCCACCCCAATCCACAACTTGTTGGCGGAAAAATTGCAACTGAAACCCCCTTCTTTCTAGTTCCTTCCTTCTCTCTTATATTTTTGATTGGGGGAGGGGGAGGCGAGGCTCTTTCGCCCCCCCCCCCGATCACTTCTTCCCCCTTTTATTTTCTTCTTCCTCTTCTTTCTTTCCCTTTCTCTCCTCTTTCCCTTCTTTTCCTTCTCTCTCTCTTTCCTTTTTTTTTCCTGCTTTTTGTTTTCCTTTTTGTTTTCCTTTCTCTTTTTCCTCCTCCCCCCCTTTTTTTTTTCCTTTTTATTTCCCAAGGGGGGGGGGGCGGGCCCCCCGGCCCCCTGGATCCTCGCCTGTCTGAACATGCTTAAAATTACCTATGTCTATTGAAACTCTAGTCGAATTTCCTTCTCTTTATCACCCATGTTACACTTTCATTTGTCGGTTGTTCTTTTAAGACACCGTAGCCCAAATTCGATTGTTTTTTCTTTCTAGTTTTACCTTAAAAATTAATTCGCGGTATTTACAATTTCGCCACGGCGAAGCTGTCCGAGTTGTTCGTTGATCCGGTAATGGTATTTGGTAAGTTTTCAACGTTTTTCAATCTTTTGACTCCAATTGTTGACAGACTCGTTAAATGTATTCAGTGACCCATTCCATCCAGACAGCGGTGGCTATTTACCATGTTTATGTTTTGTGTTGGGAACGGTATTGACTGTAGCCAATGGTAGCTGCAGCTGCAGCGTTTATCAACCGGGGCGTTGTGCCGCGGCAAGACATCGCTGAACTGAGGGGTACGGGTGCCGCTAACTCCAGGAAGCTCCGACGCCGACGCCGAAGGTGTCGGAGCTTCAGCGGGTGCATACATGTAGGAGAACATTCAAACAGCGACATTATCTCAAAATATGCAAAGGGAGTAATTACAATTTTGACTTAGACTTTCTAGATCTAGAGGTCTACTAGGTTGCTTGATTCAACATGGCAAAGAGAAAGTACGCACTACCGCGCATGCATACTTTTTCTTAGACCGAAAGCTTCAGTCTCTATAATTGTCGGTTGTTCCACTGAGACTACGTCTAGCTCCACTAGACCTCCGGTTATAGAGACTGAATGACTGCCTATGCCAGCCTGTGTTGAAGTTATCACGGCTAGATTTTAGCCGTTAGGCCCCTCCCACAAACATGACAAACTTGCCACGGCCGTATTGTTATGCCCCCAAAATCCCCCAAAATGTCATTTTACCTCGTTCATATCCATTTTTAAATTAGGCCTAGATCTAGGCTATAATACATCGGTTCCACTTACTAACTTGATTGATATAATCCGTTTAATGGTCCCTTTTAAGGAAATTATGGGTCAAAATCGACATCCATGTTGAAAATCTTGCAAGCCGTGTTAAACTCTCGCTGCCGTCAATCTCATCCCTTCTAGTCTACGCCGAAGGCAAAATGATTATGAAGGAAAAACTGTGCGCCATCTACACGTTCGTAATGGCGTTATCACAGTTTTTCCTTCATAATCATTTTGCCTTCGGCGTAGACTAGAAGGGATGAGATTGACGGCAGCGAGAGTTTAACACGGCTTGCAAGATATTCAACATGGATGTCGATTTTGACCCATAATTTCCTTAAAAGGGACCATTAAACGGATTATTTCAATCAAGTTATTAAGTGGAACCGATGTATTATAGCCTAGGCCTAATTGAAATTTGGATATGCACGAGGTAAAATGACATTTTGGGGGATTTTGGGGGCATAACAATACGGCCGTGGCAAGTTTGTCATGTTTGTGGGAGGGGCCTAACGGCTAAAATCTAGCCGTGATATCTTCAACGTGTGGTGGTATAGGCAGTCGTTCAGTCTCTATAACCGGAGGTCTAGTGGAGCCAGACGTAGTCTCAGTGGAACAACCGACGATATAGAGACTGAAGCTTTCGGTCTAACTTTTTCTTTGCCATGACATGTTGAGTCAACGATACAACACATGGAAGAATCGTCGGGGTAGGACGAAGAATCACCCCCTTTAAACCATCGAAGACTTCTTCAAATTATAATTTCAAGTGGCCAGCCAGATGCCCAGAGGAGTCGAGCAGCCTAGTAGACTCTAAGTCAAAATTGTAATCTAGGCCTAGACCCTACTCCCTTTGATAGAGATTACACACATCCCTGTGCAGTCCATGTCAGTTCGGGAAATGTACGATTTCTTCAACGTTGCAGAAATCGTACATTTCCCAAACTGATGTGCATTGCGCGCCCATGCTATATAACTTGGCGTGAACAACTTTTTGTCCATTCTGACCAAAATGCTATGAATATTGCAGAGTTTTTGAGGGGCTAGACCTATATCTTTAGATAGAAACATCGGTAAGTCTTGAAATTTGAAATTTGAAATGTACTATTATTCTGATTACATTTTTATTCAAATATCCAACAAAAATTGTGAAAAACGATCCCAAATTGAAAAATGAAAAATTGTTCAGACACCCTAGTCGCCCAACCCGCTGTTTGAAAGTTTTCCTATGCACCCGCTGAAGCTCTGAAGCTCCGACGCCTTAGGCGTCGGCGTCGGAGCTTCCTGGAGTTAGCGGCACCCATACCCCTTCTCAGTAGGGTGTCTGAACGATTTTTCAATTTTCAATTTGGGATCGTTTTTCACCATTTTTGTTTGATATTTGAATTAAAAATGTAATCAGAATAATACATTTCAAATTTCAAGTTTAACCGATGTTTCTATCAAAAGATACAGCCCCTTCGAAACGCTGCAATATTCATAGCATTTTGATCAGAATCAACGAAAAAGGCGTACACGCAGAATTATGTTGTTTTGCTAAATTTAGCCAAACAGCTGTATCGCGCAATATGCAAGCGTATGCATAGCGTACGCATGTTATGCGCAACTTGCAGCTTGAGCCACGTTGTATCAGCGATATTTGCCATTGACTAGTATGGCTAGCCGTTCGCACAATAGTACCCGGATTGCACATTGTCTCCGCGATATTGCCATTGACTATAACGTGTAATCACTCTCGGGTACTATTGTGCGAACGGCTATCCATACTTTCATTCACAATACATGCAGATGTTACGCGATATAACCATGGTTTGGACTGAGCGGAGCTCACGCCTCTCTAATTAGCTGATTCCAAATATGTGGGAAGGGTATTTTCAAACCGTTGAGCCAAATGATCCCTTGGGGCTAGCGAAAAAAAAAGCACCTGGATATTATCCTTACGTCTAGCCCCACTTAAGCCGCGGGGGCGCGGCTCAGGAAAGTGGCAAATTTTGGAGCTAGGATGCAAACAACATTTCAATCGCTGTTTTGACCAAGATATTTTTAGAATTTTGGGGGTGCGGCCCCTTGGGAAATATGGAGAAAAAACTGCTCTTTCATATGACACCTCATTCATTGAGTTTCACCTTCAGGATCACAAGGCCTAAAGGTTTGAATTTCAAATTTTTTCATAAAATCATTGACCAATTTTCATGGTCGCGCAATGCACGTAGACTGCATAGGGATGCTTGCAATCTCTATGGGAAGTATTTTAGCACACAACATCGGGTGCGCGATCAGACACCCTATTCTCAGTTAGGGTGCCACCAGAGAAATATAGGCTTACAGTGTATCAAGATATTGTGCGTATCTACTGCATTGCGAGTTGCGGCCATCCATTGACATTGTCAATTCCATAGATCTACGCATCTATTTTGCGTCCTTGCAGCACAAAAAACTTTGCGCACTTAGGGCTGTACACATGGTACAGAGAGTTTACGCGCTCCCATAGGCCGATCAGCTCCAATGGCTTCAAATTTAAGTGAGAGAGCTTGAGAGGGCCTACTTACATGTAACTTAAAGGTAATACAAAGTTTTGGAATGGGGTCATGAATATGGTTCAAATGAACATATTGAAAGCATATGCGATCCTTCAATATTCAGTGGTCGTTGTCGCGGTTAAAATCGTGTCTGAAGTTATGACATTGTAAATAATACACTTTATGTTGTATAGCTCCCTCTCAAGGTCAAGATATTAATTAAGCTACAAAACAATGTTTCTTCACTAAAATCGACCAATTAGCTATTCCTGTTTGGAAATTATATATCACAACTACATATTCTGATATTTTCATGGTCGCAGCTACCATTGTACGGAATCCTTCTGAGGAGTTGGTCTATTATCTGGAAGGAGTGATGTTGTGAATAAGATTAAGAAGACCATTATAAAAAGGTGACCAGTGCATCATAACTTTACTTGGAAGTTGTATGAGTTATATATAGTTTGCTTCCTCTGTAGAGGTATTGATAAATTATTAATGAGTATGAATTTTGGTCTTTTCTATGTTTTCATCACGTTTTCATTCAAATCAATTTCTTTATTTTGCAGATACAACAATCTCTGTGAATGTGACTGCAATAAGAAGTCTAAGATCTACATTTATAAGCAAGAGGACATTGTGAAAAAGGATGCAAGCAAGATGCCTAAAGCTCCAAAGTTGTCTCAACAAGAACTTGATGATGAATTTGAGCAGTTTCTCAAGGAGGTATATGTTACACATGTTTTGCAAAGATCTCTAATCTATTTTGTACATTTGTATCCGTACTTTGGCATGATTTGTGATTGGGATCTACTTGGATACTTACATTGTATGGATGCATATTCAGATTCGAATTCCTTTGTGTTAAGTTTGGCCTCACAATTATTTATAGAGATCTGTTTGATGTTATTTTTTTAATAGAGTCTACGCTACAAGGTTTCAAATATTTTGGGTGTTCTCGAGATGGGCATCTGGTTAGTCATGTCTTTATCCCTCTCTGTCTCTATTTTGCCTCCTTCACTACATGACATTTTATCACCTCAAATCTCTCTCACCATCTCTCTACCACTTCACGTTTTCCCATCAATCTCCTCCCTTTTAGTACCGTTAAAGCTTGCTGTTCCCCTTCAAATGTGACCCATTTAGTTTTCCTTTTGCCTTCCGAATGTTGTTTTTGTATCAAGTGAATCATGCCTTGACCTTTCTGATTCTTGTTTAGTCTTTCTCCGATGACTCGACGGACTTTACCAGCAAGCGGAACAGAAGTCCAAGGAGAGGGAAGAAAGAAGATACCGGTACTCCGTGGTGGATGAAAGGAGACGATGACTCCAGTTTGAAGAGTGGAAGAGCAAAGAAGAAGGATGACGAAGAACAATCTACTACACCAAGTGAGTTTCATTCATGAATATCACAGGTTGTCATGGTTTTTTGTGACACATCTCGGGTGACACTGGCTCCCTGGTCAATGTCCTATGCAGATTGAATTATTCACTTCAACCTGGACCAAAAAAATATACCCGTACATGTACCTAACCCCAAACCTAAATCTTACCTGAAAACCATTTACAACTCTAACTTTATCTCTATATCTTTAAGAAGTTCTGTATTGGCAGGATGATGATTAGACATCTTTTAGAACTCTATACCATTGAAAGATTTTCAATCATATTACAAATTCATTTTATTTTGTATTTTTAAACTGTGAATTAACCTACCCAGATTATATACCTTACCTTAAAAACCTTAAATTAACTTTAAAAGAATTATAGAAACTCACGTCATCTGTTGATAACATAATTGCAAAACACATCTGAACATGTGCTATATAAATACATTAATATTATTATTATTATTTATACATTTATTTAATCCTATTATTATTCAATTTTATTTGGCGGTTTACTGTTTCCATGCATGTCTTTACAGGGCTTGAACATACTGTTAAAGTTGATGTTGCATGATTTATGTTCCCTTCTTAAGGATGCAAACGTTAAGTTTTCTAAGCATTGTGAGCATCTGTAATGATGGCGCCTTGCTAGAATGCTCCCCAGGGAGTGGAGAATGTGCATACTTTATGCGCAGGCAAGCCTGAATCATATGACCTGTAAAGCGTTTAGAGACATCGTTGATATATTGAGCGCTATATAAATACGGAATATTATTAAATGTTATTATTATTATTCTTTAAATTGCAGGTAGCATGAAGTGGTTGAAACCCAAGAAACAGTCCACCCCTCTCAGAGAAGTGCAGGAAGAGGAAGATGAAGAGGTCTTGAAGCCAAAGAGTATTTTACAGAAGGTAGGAACACAGATTCTTTTTAAAGCCCCACTGTACTACGCATAGCTATTTGCGCCCTCTATGTAGCAAACAATGCCTAATTGGTACCTGTTGGTCCCCCATGATCCTATTTTTCTTATGTTAATTGAGAGCTGATTTGCTGAGATAACCACCTGTCAGTGACCTTACAGGGAGGTCCAAAACTCTAATTCCCTTGGCCAAAGTAGTAGTACAGACGGCCTTTAAACGTATTATGAAGGAACAGTATTAGAAATAAACGTAAAAATATTCATTAGGTCTGCAGTGGAGTATTTTTTTAGTAGAAAATAGTTAACGGTAGTGCTACTTCCTTGTAAGCTTGGCGTAGGCTCTGAAATATTTCTGGATATCATGAATTAAATTTTGTTTTAGCCCTTACAGTGTCTCCTGATTAGGATTTTATGATACACAATATCAATGAAAGTGCCTCATTGCATTAGTAATAATAATGATAATATGGCTAAATTTATATTGCGCATGTATCCATCTCAAAGAATGCTCCATGAGCCTCCAAAGAAGTATTATTAACCTGACCATAGCCCAGCTGCCCTAAGGCAATTAAAGCTTTCAAGGAATAAATTCCTACCAGTTACGCATTTATTACACCTTGGTGAAGAGTGGTAAATGTAAAAATAATAATTATATACCTCACTTAAGAAATCCAGCCATCTGATTGGTCGAAATTGCATTCATAAACTTTAACTATTCCTGTAAAATTCCCGGTAAAATTCCAAACCCATGTAATAGTTTTAAAAAATAGTTCTAAAATCCCAGTAACCATGGTTACCCATAGGTTTACATGTTAAAAATGGTTTGAGCGATCAAGGATAACGTACGTGTGCGAAGAATTGGTCTGTATTTTCATACAAGACAAGACAATTCCAAACAATACAAAAATGGCTAAAGAAACTCTCCCAAGATTTCAACTTATCAAATGCAAGACTCGCTGACAGCAAGAACAACAAAAAGGGTACGTGAAATTATCCATAAACATCTTCGTTAAGTTGCTGAAAAAGCATAGACGTAGACGAAAATAGATCTAGTAGTAAGGGTGTCTGATCGCGCACCCGATGTTGTGTGTTAACATTCTTCCCATAGAGATTGCACGCAATGCAGTCTCTATGCAGTCTACGTGCATTGCGCGACCATGCAAAAAAAGTCAAGTTTTTTTTTTCAATTCGAGATTCAAACCTTTATCTGTTGTGATCCTGAAGGTGATACTCAATAAGTGAGGTGTCATATGAAAGCGCAGGTTCTTCTCCATATTACCCACAGGGCCGGCCCACCCCAAAATTGTAAAAATATCTTGCTTAGACTAGAATCTAGATCTAGTCTACTCTCAAAGATACACTCATAAAAAACAACCGTGCAGATAAACTAGAGAAAGGCCAAGATGGTGTCATTAGTTGACTCTTTTGTTTTCGGCATATAAAAGTATTAATGACTGCTTTGAGAGAAATAGTTGTTTTTATACGCTCAAGGGAAGGTTAGAATTGTGCTATTGCCCGAGGCGTGCCGAGGGCAATAGCCCAATTGTGACCTTCCCGAGAGCGTATAAAAACAACTATTTCTCGAATATTAAAGCAGTCATTAATACTATATAATAATATTTAATTTTTATATAGCGCTTAATACAAATGTCTCTAAGCGCTTTACAAATATACTATTACCTCAACCATGTGATCCACAGTCCAGTGATGTATCCACTAGACCACGACACCTCATTCATCTTAGTACATGCCATGTTCTGTATGTCTAACATAACATGAACTTCCTTTGAACTTATGAAAAGTTAGCAGTTTGACCTGATAATGACATTGGAAGGGTTAATCAACATAAATCATTTGTTTGATGATTGAATCTTTCAGGGAAAGCGTGTAGAGGAGGAAGAAGAAGAGCCAAAGAAAACCACTGCAGTTCCAAGGAGACAGATAAGGAGAGATAGTCTGGAAGAAGGTGAGGTTTAATGTGAAAAATAGAATAAAAATGAAATTTAAAAAAAATCGGTCAGTTACATCTGTGGGTCTCATCTTGTTTGGCGCCAAAAGGGCATTATCTCATACACCTTATCACACACCGTAAACGCCCTTCTGGCTCTGAACAGATGATATGATACTTGGTTGTTGGATAGAGACTTGCTGATAAGTTAAGTTGCTGTATCTTTATTCCATTCTGTAAAAAAAGATGAAAAACTGAACACCTAATATTATTTTAAGAATCTGTCTGATGTTCATGATGCAAATGTCATAGATAATATTGAGACAGGAAGAAATTGAGGCAAAAGAAGAGGGGTTTTTGTGTGTTGCTTTGTTTATGTGGTGATCCATTATTTGAAAAAGATAGCAGTTTGTAATGGTAATAAACTATATACTCACCTTTTAGAAAGTCTGCATAAAGGAAAACTCCTGTTTTATCTCACTTATCTCTTTTTTTCTCTGTTTTTTTTTTCTCCCTTTGACAGATAACTTTGATGAGGAGTTTGAGGAGAGCCATAAAAGAAGGTGAAATTTCTTTAATTTTCATTTTACAATTTACATGTACATATAAAAGCTAGATTTTTACTGTTTATTGCTATTATCCACTTTTAAAAAGGTGCTTATATAATATGCATTTCTCTGTTAAAACATAGATTTTTGTTCATATTTATCTTCTTTTTTCAGTGGAGTCATGCCTGAGCAAGCCAGCTTTGAAGACACATACAGCCAGTCAGGTGATTCATGGTTTAAGAAAAAAATTAAAGCTAATACTAGAGCTTTGGGGAGCTTATTAGCACAAGGGAAACTGTAGTCATAAATATTGACAAAAATGCATATCACTAATGTTGCTTCAGGGGTTGTATGATACTTGTTTTGTTAAATGATTTAGATGACTGCATGTTTTGAATAGATGCTGAGGATTTAGCTGTAGATCTCCACCAAAGAATAGTACATTTTCATATATTTGGTCAGCTACAAACAGCTTTAGATTAGGGGAAGCATGTTACAATGCTAAACCAAATCAAGATCAATTCCAGAGTGACTGATTATTTATCATGGGGGGGGGGGGGGGGGTAATATAATTGTTTGTTCGGTCTTTAGTCAGTCTAGTGACGGTCTTACATGTATGTGAGTGACTGAGGTGTAAGGATATATATAGCAAACATATTTTGTGAGCAGGGTTACGCAAATATATGACTTTCATGGAGAGAGTAAGCTAGAAATATCTGGTTTTATATCTATGTGATAGAACCTACTGATGGTCTGACGACGGCAGAATCGACAGGGCAAGATCCCTACGGAGGCCAGAGCACGATGGGTTCCACGGGCCAGGATCCCTACGGCGGCCAGAGTACCTTTGGATCAACAGGACCAGGAGCTGAGACCCTGGAGGAGATAGCTGATAAGGCAAAGTTCTTCAAGGAGCTGGAAGAGAAAGCAGAGAGGACGGTAGACTACAGCAGACTGAACAGAGATGCGGATCTCTCGGGTACAGTGGGTACCATGGGAACCATGGGGACACTCCCATCAGCTTACATGGGGTGAGTATTAGAACAGTAGCCATGTTTCATAAAACTTGGTATCATTAAACAAGATATAATAATTTTTCTTATATTTTTGATGAAGGAAATCCTGTTCAGTGATTGGTCAACATATCATGTGACCAAAAATAACATTGCTATGATGTTACCGATAAGAAAAACGTGCGATACCGTGACTTCATCCATGGTATAGTGCACTATACCATGGCACTATACCATGGATGACGTCATAGATATGCGATCGATCAAGATCAATGTGATATCGGTGTTGCCCCGGTCGCGGTATGGTCGTCTGCGCTGCTCTCACTGCACTCTACACTACTTCAGTGAGAGTATACATTATTGTTATAATTATTATTATTTTTATTAAGGTTGGTTTGAAAAATATAAAAACAAATATATCATCCACAATTACAGAATATTCCTGCCACCTCGATCCATAATTTCAACTAGAGCCTCTCAGTGCATGGTATATTTGTTTATAAGCTAAGGAAATCATCTATATTATAATTTGAGTAAGGAAATCCATGGAAATCTAGAAACTTTTATGTTGCTGCACGCCTCCAGCTGAAAAAATGCCACGTGTCATTCGTCATGACTGCAGATTGTTCTAAAGGCTGGAATTTTTAAAATAAGTTGTTTGAAATTTCGAAATGAAATTTACAAACTCAAAATAGTTCATGAAAGAGGATGGCAACTGATAACGGTACTTGCGCTGTACAGCAAATGTACACTCTTCAAATTGAAATTGAGGATAATAAAATTAGCGATACCTTCAGCATGTATAAAGGAATGGTTCTGCGGGTGAAAATTTCGAAACTATTTCTCTACTAGGTCTGTGAGATTTCATCTCTGCAGCTTTTTCACCAATAACTGAATTAAGCAACAAGTACCGTTGCGTTTGCTGGTGCCTTCATCTACGTGAAAAGCGAACACAAAAGCTGTGATTACTTGCGCTGTATCTTGTATTGAAGTGTATGTTGATAAAATCTATGCACTTATAGAATTTGGTGATGCTGCCACCAGTGTCCCATGTTTTATAAGGTCAAAAGGTCATATTTTGGTTTTTGTCTAGTGTGCGCTCTGCAGGTCATATTTCAAGACGGATTTCTTTCAGATTCTGAATAGAGATGTATCTTAGTACAATCTATACATCTCTCTTTTTTGGTGATGCTGCCCTCGTTGTTCCGTCTCTTATATGTTCAAAGATCATATGTCTTTTATGCGCTCTAACTGCCACATTTCTTGACGGATACATTCGGATTGCGTGACAATACAGATTGCAATATTTCTATACCTGTGTTTGGGGGTTGTCATGTTTAAGAAGAGTGCAGAGAGCTGTGTGATGTTGGATCACGTACACCCTTTTACCACCAGTTGATATATGATTACACTTGTGTGTAGGGGGGGGGGGGGGGAGGGGAGGGTTGTAATGTTTGAGAAAAGTGTAGAAGGCTGTGTGATGTGGGTGCACGACACCCTTTTACCACCAGCTAATATAAGATTACACTTGTGTGTAGGGGGGGGGGGGAGGGGTTGTCATGTTTGAGAAGAGTGCAGAGAGCTGTGTGATGTTGGTGCACGTACACCCTTTTACCACCAGCTGATATATGATTACACTTGTGTGTAGGGGGGGGGGGGGGGAGGGGAGGGTTGTAATGTTTGAGAAAAGTGTAGAAGGCTGTGTGATGTGGGTGCACGACACCCTTTTACCACCAGCTGATATATAATTACACTTTTGTGTAGGGGGGTTGTCATGTTTGAGAAGAGTGCAGAGAGCTGTGTGATGTGGGTGCATGACACCCTTTTACCACCAGCTGATATATAATTACACTTGTGTGTAGAGGGGGGGGGGGGTAGTCATGTTTGAGAAGAGTGCAGAGAGCTGTGTGATGTGGGTGCACGACACCCTTTTACCACCAGCTGATATATGATTTCACTTGTGTGTAGGGGGGGGGGGGGGGGTTGTCATGTTTGAGAAGAGTGCAGAGAGCTGTGTGATGTGGGTTCACTACACCCTTTGACCCCCAGCCGATATAAGATTACACTTGTGTGTAGGGGGGGGGGGGAGGGTGTCATGTTTGAGAAGAGTGCAGAGAGCTGCGTGATGTGGGTTCACTACACCCTTTTACCACCAGCTGATATAAGATTTCACTTGTGTGTAGGGAGGGGGCGGGGGGAGGGTGTCATGTTTGAGAAGAGTGCAGAGAGCTGCGTGATGTGGGTTCACGACACCCTTTTACCACCAGCTGATATATAATTACACTTTTGTGTAGGGGGGTTGTCATGTTTGAGAAGAGTGCAGAGAGCTGTGTGATGTGGGTTCACTACACCCTTTTACCACCAGCTGATATCAGATTTCACTTGTGTGTAGGGGGGGGGGTGGTTGTCATGTTTGAGAAGAGTGCAGGGAGCTGTGTGATGTGGGTTCATGTACACCCGTTTACCACCAGCCGATATAAGATAACACTTGTGTAGGGGGGGGGGGGGGGGGGTTATGTTTGAGAAGAATGCAGAGAGCTGTGTGATGTGGGTTCATTACACCCTTTTACCACCAGCTGATATAAGATTTCACTTGTGTGTAGAGGGGGGGGGGGGGAGGGGTTGTCTTGTTTGAGAAGAGTGCAGAGAGCTGAGTGATGTGGGTTCACTACACCCTTTTACAACCAGCTGATATAAGATTACACTTGTGTGTAGGGAGGGGGGGGGGGGGTTGTCATGTTTGAGAAGAGTGCAGAGAGTTGTGTGATGTGGGTTCACTACACCCTTTTACCCCCAGCCGATATAAGATTACACTTGTGTGTAGGGAGGGGGGGGGGGGGGGAGGGTGTCATGTTTACGAAGAGTGCAGAGAGCTGTGTGATGTGGGTTCACTACACCCTTTTACCCCCAGCCGATATAAGATTACACTTGTGTGTAGTGAGGGGGGGGGGGGGAGGGTGTCATGTTTACGAAGAGTGCAGAGAGCTGTGTGATGTGGGTTCACTACACCCTTTTACCACCAGCTGATATATGATTTCACTTGTGTGTAGGAGGGGGGGGGGGGTTGTCATGTTTGAGAAGAGTGCAGAGAGCTGTGTGATGTGGGTTCACGTACACCCTTTTACCACCAGCCGATATATGATTACACTTGTGTGTAGGGGGGGGGGAGGGAGGGTTGTTATGTTTGAGAAAAGTGCAGAGAGCTGTGTGATGTTGGTGCACGTACACCCTTTTACAACCAGCTGATATATGATTACACTTTTGTGTAGAGGGGTTGTCATGTTTAAGAAGAGTGCAGAGAGCTGCGTGATGTGGGTTCACTACACCCTTTTACCACCAGCCGATATAAGATTACACTTGTGTGTAGGGGGGGGGGGTGGTTGTCATGTTTGAGAAGAGTGCAGAGAGCTGCGTGATGTGGGTTCACTACACCCTTTTACCACCAGCTGATATAAGATTACACTTGTGTGTAGGGAGGGGGGGGGGGGGGAGGGTGTCATGTTTACGAAGAGTGCAGAAAGCTGTGTGATGTGGGTTCACGACACCCTTTTACCACCAGCTGATATAAGATTACACTTGTGTGTGGGGGGGGGGGAGGGGTTGTCATGTTTGAGAAGAGTGCAGAGAGCTGTGTGATGTTGGTGCACGTACACCCTTTTACAACCAGCTGATATATAATTACACTTGTGTGTGGGGGGGGGGGAGAGGGGTTGTCATGTTTAAGAAGAGTGCAGAGAGCTGTGTGATGTGGGTTCACTACACCCTTTTACCCCCAGCCGATATAAGATTACACTTGTGTGTAGGGGGGGGGGGGTGGTTGTCATGTTTGAGAAGAGTGCAGAGAGCTGTGTGATGTGGGTTCACTACACCCTTTTACCACCAGCTGATATAAGAGTTCACTTGTGTGTAGGGGGGGGGGGAGGGGTTGTCATGTTTGAGAAGAGTGCATAGAGCTGAGTGATGTGGGTTCACTACACCCTTTTACAACCAGTGTTCATGAACCCACATCACACAGCTGTCATGTTTAACTCTTATCCTGCCATGAGTCTGCTAGCGCGCTTTTGTTATAATGCCGTGTGTATGCGAGCGAGCCACCGCTACGCTGCTTTGTTCACGCTAGCGCGCATATGTAATAACAGTTATTGTTCATGCCCATTGCACCGTGCTGAGTGCTTTTGCAGCGCTATTGAAAGTACTATCGCGTGCATCAGATTATCGGCTTTGGATTACGCGTCTTTGTATACAACAGTCAGATTGGATTTTCTCGAGTAATTCAGCGATTTGTTTTTTGTAAAGATTTAAATAACACGCACTTGAACCAACCTTAAAATTAACTCGGCACACAGGAGATTAGCACTGTGGCACTGGGTGCATTGTATGGGTGGCAGCTTAAGAGTTAAGAAGAGTGCAGAGAGCTGTGTGATGTTGGTGCACATACACCCTTTTACCACCAGCTGATATATGATTACACTTGTGTGTAGGGGGGGGGGGGGGAGGGTCGTAATGTTTGAGAAAAGTGCAGAAGGATGTGTGATGTGGGTGCACAACACCCTTTTACCACCAGCTAATATATAATTACACTTTTGTGTAGGGGGGTTGTCATGTTTGAGAAGAGTGCAGAGAGCTGTGTGATGTGGGTTCACTACACCCTTTTACCACCAGCCGATATAAGATTACACTTGTGTGTAGGGGGGGGGGTGGTTGTCATGTTTGAGAAGAGTGCAGGGAGCTGTGTGATGTGGGTTCATGTACACCCGTTTACCACCAGCCGATATAAGATAACACTTGTGTAGGGGGGGGGGGGTTATGTTTGAGAAGAATGCAGAGAGCTGTGTGATGTGGGTTCATTACACCCTTTTACCACCAGCTGATATAAGATTTCACTTGTGTGTAGAGGGGGGGGGGGGGGAGGGGTTGTCTTGTTTGAGAAGAGTGCAGAGAGCTGAGTGATGTGGGTTCACTACACCCTTTTACAACCAGCTGATATAAGATTACACTTGTGTGTAGGGAGGGGGGGGGGGGTTGTCATGTTTGAGAAGAGTGCAGAGAGTTGTGTGATGTGGGTTCACTACACCCTTTTACCCCCAGCCGATATAAGATTACACTTGTGTGTAGGGAGGGGGGGGGGGGGAGGGTGTCATGTTTACGAAGAGTGCAGAGAGCTGTGTGATGTGGGTTCACTACACCCTTTTACCCCCAGCCGATATAAGATTACACTTGTGTGTAGGGAGGGGGGGGGGGGGGGAGGGTGTCATGTTTACGAAGAGTGCAGAGAGCTGTGTGATGTGGGTTCACTACACCCTTTTACCACCAGCTGATATAAGATTACACTTGTGTGTAGGGGGGGGGGGAGGGGTTGTCATGTTTGAGAAGAGTGCAGAGAGCTGTGTGATGTTGGTGCACGTACACCCTTTTACCACCAGCTGATATATGATTACACTTGTGTGTAGGGGGGGGGGGGGAGGGGAGGGTTGTAATGTTTGAGAAAAGTGTAGAAGGCTGTGTGATGTGGGTGCACGACACCCTTTTACCACTAGCTGATATATAATTACACTTTTGTGTAGGGGGGTTGTCATGTTTGAGAAGAGTGCAGAGAGCTGTGTGATGTGGGTGCATGACACCCTTTTACCACCAGCTGATATATAATTACACTTGTGTGTAGAGGGGGGGGGGGTAGTCATGTTTGAGAAGAGTGCAGAGAGCTGTGTGATGTGGGTGCACGACACCCTTTTACCACCAGCTGATATATGATTTCACTTGTGTGTAGGGGGGGGGGGGGGGTTGTCATGTTTGAGAAGAGTGCAGAGAGCTGTGTGATGTGGGTTCACTACACCCTTTGACCCCCAGCCGATATAAGATTACACTTGTGTGTAGGGGGGGGGGGGGAGGGTGTCATGTTTGAGAAGAGTGCAGAGAGCTGCGTGATGTGGGTTCACTACACCCTTTTACCACCAGCTGATATAAGATTTCACTTGTGTGTAGGGAGGGGGCGGGGGGAGGGTGTCATGTTTGAGAAGAGTGCAGAGAGCTGCGTGATGTGGGTTCACGACACCCTTTTACCACCAGCTGATATATAATTACACTTTTGTGTAGGGGGGTTGTCATGTTTGAGAAGAGTGCAGAGAGCTGTGTGATGTGGGTTCACTACACCCTTTTACCACCAGCTGATATCAGATTTCACTTGTGTGTAGGGGGGGGGGGGTGGTTGTCATGTTTGAGAAGAGTGCAGGGAGCTGTGTGATGTGGGTTCATGTACACCCGTTTACCACCAGCCGATATAAGATAACACTTGTGTAGGGGGGGGGGGGGGTTATGTTTGAGAAGAATGCAGAGAGCTGTGTGATGTGGGTTCATTACACCCTTTTACCACCAGCTGATATAAGATTTCACTTGTGTGTAGAGGGGGGGGGGGGAGGGGTTGTCTTGTTTGAGAAGAGTGCAGAGAGCTGAGTGATGTGGGTTCACTACACCCTTTTACAACCAGCTGATATAAGATTACACTTGTGTGTAGGGAGGGGGGGGGGGGGTTGTCATGTTTGAGAAGAGTGCAGAGAGTTGTGTGATGTGGGTTCACTACACCCTTTTACCCCCAGCCGATATAAGATTACACTTGTGTGTAGGGAGGGGGGGGGGGGGGGAGGGTGTCATGTTTACGAAGAGTGCAGAGAGCTGTGTGATGTGGGTTCACTACACCCTTTTACCCCCAGCCGATATAAGATTACACTTGTGTGTAGTGAGGGGGGGGGGGGAGGGTGTCATGTTTACGAAGAGTGCAGAGAGCTGTGTGATGTGGGTTCACTACACCCTTTTACCACCAGCTGATATATGATTTCACTTGTGTGTAGGAGGGGGGGGGGGTTGTCATGTTTGAGAAGAGTGCAGAGAGCTGTGTGATGTGGGTTCACGTACACCCTTTTACCACCAGCCGATATATGATTACACTTGTGTGTAGGGGGGGGGGAGGGAGGGTTGTTATGTTTGAGAAAAGTGCAGAGAGCTGTGTGATGTTGGTGCACGTACACCCTTTTACAACCAGCTGATATATGATTACACTTTTGTGTAGAGGGGTTGTCATGTTTAAGAAGAGTGCAGAGAGCTGCGTGATGTGGGTTCACTACACCCTTTTACCACCAGCCGATATAAGATTACACTTGTGTGTAGGGGGGGGGGGGGTGGTTGTCATGTTTGAGAAGAGTGCAGAGAGCTGCGTGATGTGGGTTCACTACACCCTTTTACCACCAGCTGATATAAGATTACACTTGTGTGTAGGGAGGGGGGGGGGGGGGGGAGGGTGTCATGTTTACGAAGAGTGCAGAAAGCTGTGTGATGTGGGTTCACGACACCCTTTTACCACCAGCTGATATAAGATTACACTTGTGTGTGGGGGGGGGGGAGGGGTTGTCATGTTTGAGAAGAGTGCAGAGAGCTGTGTGATGTTGGTGCACGTACACCCTTTTACAACCAGCTGATATATAATTACACTTGTGTGTGGGGGGGGGGGGGAGAGGGGTTGTCATGTTTAAGAAGAGTGCAGAGAGCTGTGTGATGTGGGTTCACTACACCCTTTTACCCCCAGCCGATATAAGATTACACTTGTGTGTAGGGGGGGGGGGGGTGGTTGTCATGTTTGAGAAGAGTGCAGAGAGCTGTGTGATGTGGGTTCACTACACCCTTTTACCACCAGCTGATATAAGAGTTCACTTGTGTGTAGGGGGGGGGGGGGAGGGGTTGTCATGTTTGAGAAGAGTGCATAGAGCTGAGTGATGTGGGTTCACTACACCCTTTTACAACCAGTGTTCATGAACCCACATCACACAGCTGTCATGTTTAACTCTTATCCTGCCATGAGTCTGCTAGCGCGCTTTTGTTATAATGCCGTGTGTATGCGAGCGAGCCACCGCTACGCTGCTTTGTTCACGCTAGCGCGCATATGTAATAACAGTTATTGTTCATGCCCATTGCACCGTGCTGAGTGCTTTTGCAGCGCTATTGAAAGTACTATCGCGTGCATCAGATTATCGGCTTTGGATTACGCGTCTTTGTATACAACAGTCAGATTGGATTTTCTCGAGTAATTCAGCGATTTGTTTTTTGTAAAGATTTAAATAACACGCACTTGAACCAACCTTAAAATTAACTCGGCACACAGGAGATTAGCACTGTGGCACTGGGTGCATTGTATGGGTGGCAGCTTAAGAGTTAAGAAGAGTGCAGAGAGCTGTGTGATGTTGGTGCACATACACCCTTTTACCACCAGCTGATATATGATTACACTTGTGTGTAGGGGGGGGGGGGGAGGGTCGTAATGTTTGAGAAAAGTGCAGAAGGATGTGTGATGTGGGTGCACAACACCCTTTTACCACCAGCTAATATATAATTACACTTTTGTGTAGGGGGGTTGTCATGTTTGAGAAGAGTGCAGAGAGCTGTGTGATGTGGGTTCACTACACCCTTTTACCACCAGCCGATATAAGATTACACTTGTGTGTAGGGGGGGGGGGGTGGTTGTCATGTTTGAGAAGAGTGCAGGGAGCTGTGTGATGTGGGTTCATGTACACCCGTTTACCACCAGCCGATATAAGATAACACTTGTGTAGGGGGGGGGGGGGGGTTATGTTTGAGAAGAATGCAGAGAGCTGTGTGATGTGGGTTCATTACACCCTTTTACCACCAGCTGATATAAGATTTCACTTGTGTGTAGAGGGGGGGGGGGGAGGGGTTGTCTTGTTTGAGAAGAGTGCAGAGAGCTGAGTGATGTGGGTTCACTACACCCTTTTACAACCAGCTGATATAAGATTACACTTGTGTGTAGGGAGGGGGGGGGGGTTGTCATGTTTGAGAAGAGTGCAGAGAGTTGTGTGATGTGGGTTCACTACACCCTTTTACCCCCAGCCGATATAAGATTACACTTGTGTGTAGGGAGGGGGGGGGGGGGAGGGTGTCATGTTTACGAAGAGTGCAGAGAGCTGTGTGATGTGGGTTCACTACACCCTTTTACCCCCAGCCGATATAAGATTACACTTGTGTGTAGGGAGGGGGGGGGGGGGGGGAGGGTGTCATGTTTACGAAGAGTGCAGAGAGCTGTGTGATGTGGGTTCACTACACCCTTTTACCACCAGCTGATATATGATTTCACTTGTGTGTAGGAGGGGGGGGGGGGTTGTCATGTTTGAGAAGAGTGCAGAGAGCTGTGTGATGTGGGTTCACGTACACCCTTTTACCACCAGCCGATATATGATTACACTTGTGTGTAGGGGGGGGGGGGGGGAGGGAGGGTTGTTATGTTTGAGAAAAGTGCAGAGAGCTGTGTGATGTTGGTGCACGTACACCCTTTTACAACCAGCTGATATATGATTACACTTTTGTGTAGAGGGGTTGTCATGTTTAAGAAGAGTGCAGAGAGCTGCGTGATGTGGGTTCACTACACCCTTTTACCACCAGCCGATATAAGATTACACTTGTGTGTAGGGGGGGGGGGGTGGTTGTCATGTTTGAGAAGAGTGCAGAGAGCTGCGTGATGTGGGTTCACTACACCCTTTTACCACCAGCTGATATAAGATTACACTTGTGTGTAGGGAGGGGGGGGGGGGGGGAGGGGGTGTCATGTTTACGAAGAGTGCAGAAAGCTGTGTGATGTGGGTTCACTACACCCTTTTACCACCAGCTGATATATGATTTCACTTGTGTGTAGGAGGGGGAGGGGGGGGGGGGTTGTCATGTTTGAGAAGAGTGCAGAGAGCTGTGTGATGTGGGTTCACGTACACCCTTTTACCACCAGCCGATATATGATTACACTTGTGTGTAGGGGGGGGGGAGGGAGGGTTGTTATGTTTGAGAAAAGTGCAGAGAGCTGTGTGATGTTGGTGCACGTACACCCTTTTACAACCAGCTGATATATGATTACACTTTTGTGTAGAGGGGTTGTCATGTTTAAGAAGAGTGCAGAGAGCTGCGTGATGTGGGTTCACTACACCCTTTTACCACCAGCCGATATAAGATTACACTTGTGTGTAGGGGGGGGGGGGGTGGTTGTCATGTTTGAGAAGAGTGCAGAGAGCTGCGTGATGTGGGTTCACTACACCCTTTTACCACCAGCTGATATAAGATTACACTTGTGTGTAGGGAGGGGGGGGGGGGGAGGGTGTCATGTTTACGAAGAGTGCAGAAAGCTGTGTGATGTGGGTTCACTACACCCTTTTACCACCAGCTGATATATGATTTCACTTGTGTGTAGGAGGGGGAGGGGGGGGGGGGTTGTCATGTTTGAGAAGAGTGCAGAGAGCTGTGTGATGTGGGTTCACGTACACCCTTTTACCACCAGGCGATATATGATTACACTTGTGTGTAGGGGGGGGGGGGAGGGGAGGGTTGTTATGTTTGAGAAAAGTGTAGAAGGCTGTGTGATGTGGGTGCACGACACCCTTTTACCACCAGCTGATATAAGATTACACTTGTGTGTGGGGGGGGGGGAGGGGTTGTCATGTTTGAGAAGAGTGCAGAGAGCTGTGTGATGTTGGTGCACGTACACCCTTTTACAACCAGCTGATATATAATTACACTTGTGTGTGGGGGGGGGGGGGAGAGGGGTTGTCATGTTTAAGAAGAGTGCAGAGAGCTGTGTGATGTGGGTTCACTACACCCTTTTACCCCCAGCCGATATAAGATTACACTTGTGTGTAGGGGGGGGGGGGTGGTTGTCATGTTTGAGAAGAGTGCAGAGAGCTGTGTGATGTGGGTTCACTACACCCTTTTACCACCAGCTGATATAAGAGTTCACTTGTGTGTAGGGGGGGGGAGGGGTTGTCATGTTTGAGAAGAGTGCAGAGAGCTGAGTGATGTGGGTTCACTACACCCTTTTACAACCAGTGTTCATGAACCCACATCACACAGCTGTCATGTTTAACTCTTATCCTGCCATGAGTCTGCTAGCGCGCTTTTGTTATAATGCCGTGTGTATGCGAGCGAGCCACCGCTACGCTGCTTTGTTCACGCTAGCGCGCATATGTAATAACAGTTATTGTTCATGCCCATTGCACCGTGCTGAGTGCTTTTGCAGCGCTATTGAAAGTACTATCGCGTGCATCAGATTATCGGCTTTGGATTACGCGTCTTTGTATACAACAGTCAGATTGGATTTTCTCGAGTAATTCAGCGATTTGTTTTTTGTAAAGATTTAAATAACACGCACTTGAACCAACCTTAAAATTAACTCGGCACACAGGAGATTAGCACTGTGGCACTGGGTGCATTGTATGGGTGGCAGCTTAAGAGTTAAGAAGAGTGCAGAGAGCTGTGTGATGTTGGTGCACATACACCCTTTTACCACCAGCTGATATATGATTACACTTGTGTGTAGGGGGGGGGGGGAGGGTTGTAATGTTTGAGAAAAGTGCAGAAGGATGTGTGATGTGGGTGCACGACACCCTTTTACCACCAGCTAATATATAATTACACTTTTGTGTAGGGGGGTTGTCATGTTTGAGAAGAGTGCAGAGAGCTGTGTGATGTGGGTTCACTACACCCTTTTACCACCAGCCGATATAAGATTACACTTGTGTGTAGGGGGGGGGGGGGGGGTTGTCATGTTTGAGAAGAGTGCAGAGAGCTGTGTGATGTGGGTTCACTACACCCTTTTACCACCAGCCGATATAAGATTACACTTGTGTGTAGGGGGGGGGGGGGGTTGTCATGTTTGAGAAGAGTGCAGAGAGCTGTGTGATGTGGGTGCACGACACCCTTTTACCACCAGCCGATATAAGATTACTCTTGTGTGTGGGGGGGGGGGGGTTGTTATGTTTGAGAAGAGTGCAGAGAGCTGTGTGATGTGGGTTCACTACACCCTTTTACCACCAGCCGATATAAGATTACACTTGTTTGTAGGGGGGGGGGGGGGGGTTGTCATGTTTGAGAAGAGTGCAGAGAGCTGTGTGATGTGGGTGCACGACACCCTTTTACCACCAGCTGATATAAGATTACTCTTGTGTGTAGGGGGGGGGGGGTTGTTATGTTTGAGAAGAGAGCTGTGTGATGTGGGTTCACTACACCCTTTTACCACCAGCTGATATATGATTACACTTGTGTGTAGGGGGGGGGGGGGTTGTTATGTTTAAGAAGAGTGCAGACAGCTGTGTGATGTGGGTTCACTACACCCTTTTACCCCCAGCCGATATAAGATTACACTTGTGTGAGGGAGGGGGGGGGGGGGGGGGGAGGGTGTCATGTTTGAGAAGAATGCAGAGAGCTGCGTGATGTGTGTTCACTACACCCTTTTACCACCAGCTGATATCAGATTTCACTTGTGTGTAGGGGGGGGGGTGGTTGTCATGTTTGAGAAGAGTGCAGAGAGCTGTGTGATGTGGGTTCACTACACCCTTTTACCACCAGCTGATATAAGATTTCACTTGTGTGTAGGGGGGGGGGGGAGAGGGGTTGTCATGTTTGAGAAGAGTGCAGAGAGCTGAGTGATGTGGGTTCACTACACCCTTTTACAACCAGCTGATATATGATTACACTTGTGTGTAGGGGGGGGGGAGGGTTGTAATGTTTGAGAAAAGTGCAGGAGGATGTGTGATGTGGGTGCACGACACCCTTTTACCACCAGCTAATATATAATTACACTTTTGTGTAGGGGGGTTGTCATGTTTCAGAAGAGTGCAGAGAGCTGTGTGATGTGGGTTCACTACACCCTTTTACCACCAGCCGATATAAGATTACACTTGTTTGTAGGGGGGGGGGGGGTTTCATGTTTGAGAAGAGTGCAGAGAGCTGTGTGATGTGGGTGCACGACACCCTTTTACCACCAGCTGATATAAGATTACTCTTGTGTGTAGGGGGGGGGGGGTTGTTATGTTTGAGAAGAGAGCTGTGTGATGTAGGTGCATGACACCCTCTTACCACCAGCTGATATATGATTACACTTTTTTGTAGGGGGGTTGTCATGTTTGAGAAGAGTGCAGAGCGCTGTGTGGTGTGGGTGCACGACGCCCTTTTACCACCAGCTGATATAAGATTACACTTGTGTGTAGGGGGTGGGGGCGAGGGGTTGTCATGTTTGAGAAGAGTGCAGAGAGCTGTGTGATGTGGGTGCACGACACCCTTTTACAACCAGCCGATATAAGATTACACTTGTGTGTAAGCAGGGGGGGGGGGGGGGTTATGTTTGAGAAGAGTAAAGAGAGCTGTGTGATGTAGGTTCACTACCCACTTTACCACCAGCTGATATATGATTACACTTGTGTGTAGGGGGGGGGGGGTTTGTCCTGTTTGAGAAAAGTGCAGAGAGCTGTGTGATGTGGGTGCTTGACACCCTTTTACCACCAGCTGATATATGATTACACTTTTGTGTAGGGGGGTTGTCATGTTTGAGAAGAGTGCAGAGAGCTGTGTGATGTGGGTGCATGACACCCTTTTACCACCAGCTGATATAAGATTACACCTGTGTGTAGGAGGGGGGGGGGGTGGGGGTTGTCATGTTTGAGAAGAGTGCAGAGAGCTGTGTGATGTGGGTTCACTACACCCTTTTACCACCAGTTGATATGATTACACTTGTGTGTAGAGGGGGGGGTTGTCCTGTTTGAGAAAAGTGCAGAGAGCTGTGTGATGTAGGTGCATGACACCCTCTTACCACCAGCTGATACATGATTACACTTTTGTGTAGGGGGGTTGTCATGTTTGAGAAGAGTGCAGAGAGCTGTGTGGTGTGGGTGCACGACACCCTTTTACCACCAGCTGATATAAGATTTCACTTGTGTGTAGGGGGGGGGGGGAGAGGGGTTGTCATGTTTGAGAAGAGTGCAGAGAGCTGAGTGATGTGGGTTCACTACACCCTTTTACAACCAGCTGATATATGATTACACTTGTGTGTAGGGGGGGGGGGGGGAGGGTTGTAATGTTTGAGAAAAGTGCAGGAGGATGTGTGATGTGGGTGCACGACACCCTTTTACCACCAGCTAATATATAATTACACTTTTGTGTAGGGGGGTTGTCATGTTTCAGAAGAGTGCAGAGAGCTGTGTGATGTGGGTTCACTACACCCTTTTACCACCAGCCGATATAAGATTACACTTGTTTGTAGGGGGGGGGGGTTTCATGTTTGAGAAGAGTGCAGAGAGCTGTGTGATGTGGGTGCACGACACCCTTTTACCACCAGCTGATATAAGATTACTCTTGTGTGTAGGGGGGGGGGGGGGTTGTTATGTTTGAGAAGAGAGCTGTGTGATGTAGGTGCATGACACCCTCTTACCACCAGCTGATATATGATTACACTTTTTTGTAGGGGGGTTGTCATGTTTGAGAAGAGTGCAGAGCGCTGTGTGGTGTGGGTGCACGACGCCCTTTTACCACCAGCTGATATAAGATTACACTTGTGTGTAGGGGGTGGGGGCGAGGGGTTGTCATGTTTGAGAAGAGTGCAGAGAGCTGTGTGATGTGGGTGCACGACACCCTTTTACAACCAGCCGATATAAGATTACACTTGTGTGTAAGCAGGGGGGGGGGGGTTATGTTTGAGAAGAGTAAAGAGAGCTGTGTGATGTAGGTTCACTACCCACTTTACCACCAGCTGATATATGATTACACTTGTGTGTAGGGGGGGGGGGGTTTGTCCTGTTTGAGAAAAGTGCAGAGAGCTGTGTGATGTGGGTTCACTACACCCTTTTACCACCAGCTGATATATGATTACACTTTTGTGTAGGGGGGTTGTCATGTTTGAGAAGAGTGCAGAGAGCTGTGTGATGTGGGTGCATGACACCCTTTTACCACCAGCTGATATAAGATTACACCTGTGTGTAGGAGGGGGGGGGTGGGGGTTGTCATGTTTGAGAAGAGTGCAGAGAGCTGTGTGATGTGGGTTCACTACACCCTTTTACCACCAGTTGATATGATTACACTTGTGTGTAGAGGGGGGGGTTGTCCTGTTTGAGAAAAGTGCAGAGAGCTGTGTGATGTAGGTGCATGACACCCTCTTACCACCAGCTGATACATGATTACACTTTTGTGTAGGGGGGTTGTCATGTTTGAGAAGAGTGCAGAGAGCTGTGTGGTGTGGGTGCACGACACCCTTTTACCACCAGCTGATATAAGGTTACACTTGTGTGTAGGGGGGGGGGGGGCGAGGGGTTGTCCTGTTTGAGAAGAGTCCGGAGAGCTGTGTGGTGTGAGTGCATGTACATCTTTTTACCACCAGCTGCTATAAGATTACACTTGTGTAAAGGGGGGGGGGGGGGTTGTCATGTTTGAGAAGAGTTCAGAGAGCTTTGTGATGTGGTTGCATGTACATCCTTTTACCACCAGCTGATATAAGATTACACTTGTGTGAAGGGGGGGGGGGGGTTGTCATGTTTGAGAAGAGTGCAGAGAGCTGTGTGGTGTGGGTGCACGACACCTTAATACCACCAGCTGATTTAAGATATCACTTTTGTGTAGGGGGGGGGGGGGGCGAGGGGTTGTCATGTTTGAGAAGAGTCCAGAGAGCTGTGTGGTGTGGGTGCATGTACATCCTTTTACCACCAGCTGCTATAAGATTACACTTGTGTGAAGGGGGGGGGGGGGGGGGGTTGTCATGTTTGAGAAGAGTGCAGAAGGATGTGTGATGTGGGTGCACGACACCCTTTTACCACCAGCTGATATATAATTACACTTTTGTGTAGGGGGGTTGTCATGTTTGAGAAAAGTGCAGACAGCTGTGTGATGTGGGTGCACGACACCCTCTTACCAAAAGCTGATATAAGATTACTCTTGTGTGTTGGGGGGAGGGGGGGTTGTTATGTTTGAGAAAAGTGCAGAGAGCTGTGTGATGTGGGTTCACTACACCCTTTTACCACCAGCCGATATAAGATTACACTTGTGTGTAGGGGGGGGGGGGGTTGTTATGTTTGAGAAGAGAGCTGTGTGATGTGGGTTCACTACACCCTTTTACCACCAGCTGATATATGATTACACTTGTGTGTAGGGGGGGAGGGGGTTGTTATGTTTAAGAAGAGTGCAGACAGCTGTGTGATGTGGGTTCACTACACCCTTTTACCACCAGCCGATATAAGATTACACTTGTGTGTAGGGGGGGAGGGGGGTTGTCATGTTTGAGAAGAGTGCAGAGAGCTGTGTAATGTGGGTTCACTACACCCTTTTACCACCAGCTAATATAAGATTACACTTGTGTGTAGGGGGGGGGGGAGGGGTTGTCATGTTTGAGAAGAGTGCAGAGAGCTGTGTGATGTGGGTTCACTACACCCTTTTACTACCAGCTGATATATGATTACACTTGTGTGTAGGGGGGGGGGGGGAGGGTTGTAATGTTTGAGAAAAGTGTAGAATGCTGTGTTATGTGGGTGCACGACACCCTTTTACCACCAGCTGATATATAATTACATTTTTGTGTAGGGGGGTTGTCATCTTTGAGAAGAGTGCAGAGAGCTGTGTGATGTGGGTTCACTACACCCTTTTACCCCCAGCCGATATAAGATTACACTTGTGTGCAGGGAGGGGGGGGGGGAGGGTGTCATGTTTACGAAGAGTGCAGAGAGCTGTGTGATGTGGGTTCACTACACCCTTTTACCACCAGCTGATATATGATTTCACCTGTGTGTAGGGGGGGGGGGGGGTGTCATGTTTGAGAAGAGTGCAGAAAGCTGAGTGATGTGGGTTCACTACACCCTTTTACCACCAGCCGATATAAGATTACACTTGTGTGTAGGGGGGGAGGGGGGTTGTCATGTTTGAGAAGAGTGCAGAGAGCTGTGTAATGTGGGTTCACTACACCCTTTTACCACCAGCTAATATAAGATTACACTTGTGTGTAGGGGGGGGGGGAGGGGTTGTCATGTTTGAGAAGAGTGCAGAGAGCTGTGTGATGTGGGTTCACTACACCCTTTTACTACCAGCTGATATATGATTACACTTGTGTGTAGGGGGGGGGGAGGGTTGTAATGTTTGAGAAAAGTGTAGAATGCTGTGTTATGTGGGTGCACGACACCCTTTTACCACCAGCTGATATATAATTACATTTTTGTGTAGGGGGGTTGTCATCTTTGAGAAGAGTGCAGAGAGCTGTGTGATGTGGGTTCACTACACCCTTTTACCCCCAGCCGATATAAGATTACACTTGTGTGTAGGGAGGGGGGGGGGGAGGGTGTCATGTTTACGAAGAGTGCAGAGAGCTGTGTGATGTGGGTTCACTACACCCTTTTACCACCAGCTGATATATGATTTCACCTGTGTGTAGGGGGGGGGGGGGAGGGGTTGTCATGTTTGAGAAGAGTGCAGAAAGCTGTGTGATGTGGGTCCACTACACCCTTTTACCACCAGCTGATATATGATAATCATTACACTTGTGTGTAGAGGGGGGGGGGGGGTTGTCCTGTTTGAGAAAAGTGCAGAGAGCTGTGTGATGTAGGTGCATGACACCCTCTTACCACCAGCTGATATATGATTACACTTTTTTGTAGGGGGGTTGTCATGTTTGAGAAGAGTGCAGAGCGCTGTGTGGTGTGGGTGCACGACGCCCTTTTACCACCAGCTGATATAAGATTACACTTGTGTGTAGGGGGTGGGGGCGAGGGGTTGTCATGTTTGAGAAGAGTGCAGAGAGCTGTGTGATGTGGGTGCACGACACCCTTTTACAACCAGCCGATATAAGATTACACTTGTGTGTAAGCAGGGGGGGGGGGGGGGTTATGTTTGAGAAGAGTAAAGAGAGCTGTGTGATGTAGGTTCACTACCCCCTTTACCACCAGCTGATATATGATTACACTTGTGTGTAGGGGGGGGGGGGTTTGTCCTGTTTGAGAAAAGTGCAGAGAGCTGTGTGATGTGGGTGCTTGACACCCTTTTACCACCAGCTGATATATGATTACACTTTTGTGTAGGGGGGTTGTCATGTTTGAGAAGAGTGCAGAGAGCTGTGTGATGTGGGTGCATGACACCCTTTTACCACCAGCTGATATAAGATTACACCTGTGTGTAGGAGGGGGGGGGGTGGGGGTTGTCATGTTTGAGAAGAGTGCAGAGAGCTGTGTGATGTGGGTTCACTACACCCTTTTACCACCAGCTGATATGATTACACTTGTGTGTAGAGGGGGGGGGGGGTTGTCCTGTTTGAGAAAAGTGCAGAGAGCTGTGTGATGTAGGTGCATGACACCCTCTTACCACCAGCTGATACATGATTACACTTTTGTGTAGGGGGGTTGTCATGTTTGAGAAGAGTGCAGAGAGCTGTGTGGTGTGGGTGCACGACACCCTTTTACCACCAGCTGATATAAGGTTACACTTGTGTGTAGGGGGGGGGGGGCGAGGGGTTGTCCTGTTTGAGAAGAGTCCGGAGAGCTGTGTGGTGTGGGTGCATGTACATCCTTTTACCACCAGCTGCTATAAGATTACACTTGTGTGAAGGGGGGGGGGGTTGTCATGTTTGAGAAGAGTGCAGAGAGCTGTGTGGTGTGGGTGCACGACACCTTAATACCACCAGCTGATTTAAGATATCACTTTTGTGTAGGGGGGGGGGGGCGAGGGGTTGTCATGTTTGAGAAGAGTCCAGAGAGCTGTGTGGTGTGGGTGCATGTACATCCTTTTACCACCAGCTGCTATAAGATTACACTTGTGTGAAGGGGGGGGGGGGTTGTCATGTTTGAGAAGAGTTCAGAGAGCTGTGTGATGTGGTTGCATGTACATCCTTTTACCACCAGCTGATATAAGATTACACTTGTGTGAAGGGGGGGGGGGTTGTCATGTTTGAGAAGAGTGCAGAGAGCTGTGTGATGTGGGTGCATACATCCTTTTACCACCAGCCGATATAAGATATCACTTTTGTGTAGGGGGGGGGGGGGTTGTCATGTTTGAGAAGAGTGCAGAGAGCTGTGTAATGTGGGTGCACGACATCCTTTTACCACCAGCTGATATATGATTACATCTGTGTGTATTGGGGGCGGGGGTGGGGTAGTCATGTTTGAGAAGAGTGCAAAGAGCCGTGTAATGTTGGTACACCCTTTTACCACCATCTCTGATATATAATTGTATCCCCATGCAGTACGCAGATGGGGTACTTTGGATTCAGCAGCATCATATTCTTGTGTGCGCTTTAACTGCCACATTCCTTTACGGATTTCTTTCAAATTTTGTATGGAGGTATATCTTGGTATTATCTACCCACCTATATCTTTTGTTGATGCTGTTCCCAGTGTTTCGTCTTCTAAAGGGGAAAAGGCCATATTTTTGTGGATGGTTTATGTGCGCTCTATAGGCCACATTTCTCAAGGGATGTTGTTCAAATTTTGAACAAAGGTGTATCTCGGTATAATCTACAGGCCTCTAGATTTTTGTGATGCTACCTCCAGTGTTCCGTCGTTTATAGTGTAAAAGGCCATATTTTGGTGGCTGTCTTTTGTGTGCTCTAACTGCCACATTTCTTGACAGATTTCTTTCAAATTTTCTACAGAGATGCATTTTACTCTAATCTACAAACATATTGTTTAGGTAATGTTGCTTCTAGTCTAGACAATAGTCCGAGCCACTAGTGGCGACCTCTCTACGTCATCCTTTTGTTTCAGGGAGGGGAGAGGGGATCTTTGTCCCTCCTTCGAACATAAGGATGACACAAAATCGCTGCCACTGCAGGGGGATACATTCGCATTGCGCGGCAATACAAATTGCGATATTTCTAGTGTTTATATAGGGAACCATTAGTGCACTGCCATTGTTATACATGTGTGAGGTAAAGATAGCTGAAGACATATTGATGCTGATTGGCTTTGTGACAAGATAATAGGGTACACTGCTGGTAATGTTATGAGATGGGAGAGGGACATAGGTACATTGTATGTCAAACATATAACTAATTGTTTCATGAAATGACCCCCAGATTTGAAGCACACTGCACTACTTATAGCTAATTGCGCCCTCTATACAGCCAACAATGCCTAAATGGTACCTGTTGATCCCCAATGATGCCCTTTTTCTTATGTTAATTGAGAGCTGATTTGATGAGATAACCACCTGCCAGTGACCTTGCAGGGAGGTCTTATCCCTCCATGCCAAACTAGTACAGAGGGGCTTTAAACTAGTCAGTGACCATGAGGGGAAGTGCAAAAAAGGGCGTGGTCACACTCATGCTATGTGCTCTTCACATGGTAAGTGAATTATCTAGATTATTCAGGGAGAAGAGACAATATTATTAGAAGTTATTAGTTGGGTACAATTATATACAGTTAAATCTGTTTAGTAAAGCCACACAAGGAAAACATTAAAAAATGGCCATTGCAGACAGCTCTCGAGGGGGACAAAATGCATGGCCACTATGGACAGGTGGCCTTTATAGAGAGGTGGCCACCACGTCAGGGTTGGCTGTACCTATGCCTGCCAACAATTTTGGAAGCCTTTGTCATGTACCTGTATAGACGATGCTTTACGTGTGTAATTTTGATGAAGATGAGAGCTAGACTGTTTGTTGCTTTGTTCATGTAGATCTCCAGATGCCACTGGCCCACAGGTCAAGAAGATGGGGGATTTGTTTCCAGCAGCCTCTGGTAAATATGCCTTTGTATCAAGGGGAGTGTTTCACAAAGACTAAGATTGACTTTAAGTTGGACTTAACTATGGCAGGCCATTCATGCCACTGGTTGCTCTCACTATTGGTCTCTTAGTCAAGATCATTAGATAATATTTTTTACTTCAATAATGAACTATCAAAAAATGTAAACTCTGTAGATTTGTGACCATGATTTGTGCGTCCCTTGAGAAACCGATGCCAGGAATGGTTAGAGGAACTAGTGTCCTGAACGGCCTGCCATAGTTAAGTTCAGTGTTTGTGAAACTCTCCCAAGGTCTTGCAACTTAAACCTTTGTAATAATAAATGGCCTATTAGATATACTGTAGATTTGGTAATACAATGCCAATTTTTGGTAAGGTGCAAAGGGAAAAATGGACAGCATTTATTAAAGGTAATACAAAGTTTTTGGAAATTTTGAAATTGGGTGGATAGTGATTCTTTACAATTGTTATATAATTGGATACCCCTGTGGATGTATTATAAGCACCAGAAAATGTAGCCCCTAAAACACTTCTGCTTTCGAGAAAAATTGAATATAAAAATTTACCGGTGCTCCCGGTAAATTTTGATAAATTTCAAATAGCGCCTACGGCCGTCCAATGGTAGCTGCGACCATGAAAATCTCAGAATACGTAGTTGTGATATATAATTTCCAAACGGGAATAGCTAATCGGTCGATTTTAGTCAAGAAACATTGTTTTATAGCTTAATTAATATCTTGACCTTGAGAGGGAGCTATACAGCATAAAGAGTTTATTATTTACAATTTCATAACTTTCGACTCGATTTCAACCGCGACAACGATCGTTGGATATTGTAGGATCGCATATACTTCCAATATGTTCATTTGAACCAAATTCATGACCCCATACCAAAACTTTGTATTACCTTTAAGGATTATTTAACTTCCAAGCCGTTAGAGAGACTCTGGAATGCAATGGAAATTCATATTACGATATAATTAATAATGCTTGAAGCTCTCTCCCCCCCCCCAAAAAAAAAAAAAAGGCTAGCATAATTTGGACCAGACTATTGATCATATTTTGCCTTTCTTTTATTTCAGGAAAAGCAGGTGATACTCCAGCCAAAAAGTTTTCCTCAAGTGAAAAGGTAAGCCATTTGAATTGTTTTTTTCATTTTTAAAGACATTGTTCAAGTTCAAGTTCACTGTATTCAATATTTTCATTAAAAATATACAAAGGTAAACAAACATAAACAAGTTTTAAAATAATTTAAATATAACATGAGAATAACACATGCGGAGAAGACGAGAAGAACAAGGGGAAAACAAATCTAAACATGTACATTAATGAAAGTATTTGGAGACAAGGCAGGAAGGCCGGGCCTTATGTAAAAGTCTGTCTCCAGTGATTGTATTTCCTAATCAAGTTATCTTTTAAATTGGTATGAGTATGGATTTAAAATTTTGGTCTGCAATAAATGTTTACAAGTGTTCATGAAGTAGCATCCACTTCACGGGTATGCTCCAATTTCTTTTGAAAAAAATATCTGTAAGAATAAAGGCCCAAAAGCTGTTATGTTAATAGAGGAGTGAATTTTGAAATGTGACTTCCAAACTCAGTTCTGAACCAATCAAGATTTGTATTGCCCTAGCTGTTGGTACCAATCTTCTTCTCCCGTTCTGCTGGTTTGGTCTCTATCATATCTTTACCATATACCATTTCATAAACATGTACAGATGTACATGTACCTACTTAATATTCTTATCATTTAAATGTAGTATCAGCTATGTAATATTGACATCACAATGGTTCTTCTTTTCATAACCCTTTAGGAGCAGGCTGGTGGTGGCATGCTGGGAAATGGTGAGTTCTCATGATCCCCCCCCCCCCCCCCCCCCCGCCCCCCGCCCCCCGCCCCCTCTCACTTTGTGTGTTCAAAGTATTCAGGATTATTCTAACCATTGCTCATGTTAGTCTTAAAGGCATCGTTTAACAATGTTAAATCTGAGATGCATGGCTCTACATGTTATCAGTGTCTGTGATATGGTGTCATATTAAAGCCCTAAAAAATTGCACTTTCATATGATCATGAAGTACCTCAAAAAGTAAAAATCTTTGAGTGATTGGTTTTACCATACTCATTTTCCCCAATAGACTGTAGTGTTATAAAAACCGCTAGGAAAACGCAAATTTGATTTTGATTTCCAATCATAAATATCTTGATAATCAGACAGGCGATCGGCTTGTAAAAGTCATGGGATTCCTGACTGACCAAAAGGTTTATGATTATGATTGCAGCATGAGCTAAATCCAGGATTTTGTTTCAGAATCTGATGCAATGTTACCGAGTCACTTTAATGTACCTTAGAACCTCAATTTAGAACTCAAAGCCGTAAAGATTTCATTGGATATTGAAAAATCCTAAAATGTCAGTAACAGATTGAAATACTTCTCTTGAACTACCATATTAAGACATGTGAAAGTAGATTAAATCATGCTTTCAGTTTAGTTTCACAGTTGTAGAACAAAGAAGAAGCAAATGAAGAAAAAAAGTCATAATGGAGGCTATTGACGTTAATCACTGCAATCTTAGCCCTCATCCACCAATGACTAAAATTGAGTCATGGAACACCATGTTAAGATACCATATTGGCAAGTGTGTCATGTGACGGTTTATTGATATATCTCCAATTGTCACTACAGCAACAATGATGGAAGTCACTGAGCAAAAAATATGACAGCAGAGTTCACAATGATGTAAATTGGTGCTTGCATGCTTTAGATGCTAAGTGATGGTTCAGTAACGTTCGGCTTGTACAGGATTAACGAAATTTGGACAGTCTTCAAAATTCCCTCATGGAAGTATTTTACAATCCATCAGGGAAAAAGCCCTCACGTCATAAAATTAATTAAACTAAATGACACAATAACCAATATTGTGTCTGTATCAGAGGCAAAGAGCTAAACAATATTTGAAATACAATGTTTTCATTTCTGTACCTTTAGTCGCTTTGCTGGACACGATGGACTCTAGCCTAAGTCCAGTCAAACCTCACAAGAGATCATCACCCCCTGGTGGGGGGCATGGTGACGCCCCTTCTACCAACAGAGGGGGCTTTCTACAGTCTGGAGCTACAGGGCTTGGTCCTGCAGATACCAGAGGTAGGTAAATGCATGTAAATTGGGTGGGGGGGGGGGGCGATGCCCCATCTTCATTTTACCTAAACAGGGTGCCTTTTATTTTTTAGAGTCATATTTTATCTTTATTTACAGCAGGATGCATGGGTGTGTTTTGTTTATGTTTCAGTGTTCGTTCTCCAAATAACATATATTCAGAAAGGAATGGTGTAGATATAGTCAATTGTCCGAGAGATGATTACATAGGCGATGGCACTTTGACTGTTGATCAAACCAGGGGCTTAATAGGCAAAGGAGAATAAAAATGGTACTTCAGTTACATTGCAACTACCGTAAATCTCCGTGTATAAGGCGCACCTGTTTTTTGTTTTATTGTTGTTGTTGTTTTGTTGCCGATAACCCACGCGGGGAAGGACCTTCATTTTACATCGAGGTGCACTTGAAGTTGTGAACTTGTCACAAGTAATAGTTACCAAGTGTTCCACACCAGCCTCATCACATCACCTAGCAGAATCACTGTGTTCTATGCCAAACATCAATAGTCATGCATGATATGAATAGCATCCTCTAAATTTCTGACAATGGAGTACCTAGGATAGAACCTTGTGGTACACCATTTGTTATAGAAAAAAAAATTGAGGAATTATTATTATAAACTACATATTGAGATCTATTAGAAAGATTACTTTCAAACCAAGATGACAGACAAATTTGAGTGTTGTTGTAGTTTCCAAGTGGTGAGTCAACACACTGAATACTGAGCTGGGAGACATTGCAATGCATAGCGCCATAAATCGAAAAAAACAAACAAAAAAACAAAAAAACAGAGATTTACGGTACTTAAAGTTTGCTGTATTGATTTATGTATTGAAATGTATTCTGCTCTTCCTTCTCACTATCTGTTTCTCTTCACAAGTTCACCTTCTCTGTTTATTCCATATAATCCAGATCATCTGTATAGTAGATATTGACTATTTGTTTATCATCTTGTCACTTTCTGTATCGCGCAGGTCTAAGTACAGGTGGCACGACAGGTGAACTAGAAGCCCTGCAAGCCATCTTGAGAGAGGCTGCTGCCACGCCTACTCTGCACCTAGGTGATGATATGGATCAATCATTCAACAGAGGAACCAAAGAACGCACTATAGAGGATATACTCAGGGAAGCCAATGAAGAAAGACATTTAAACAGTGATGGTGAGAGGAGCATAGTTCTACCTTTACCATGATTACTCTTTCTCTCATTAACTTTCTAATAATGATAATAATGATAGTTATGATATTTGTATAGAGCACAGATCCACCACTCGAGGCACTCCGATATGACCCAGGCTCTCCTAAGCTACGGCCCTTGGTGGTCGCAGCATTCAAGGAATTTCTTCCTACCGGTACCAATTTAACACCTGGATGGAAAATGGAAAATGTTGATTAATGTAGAATGCAGACTGAAGGATCCTCTTCAAGAATTTTGTTGTACTTAAATTTGCGAAGAATATCAGAAAAAGACAATTACATGTACTATAAAGTGTTGTAAAATCAGAATCTGTTGTGACATAATACTTTCGTGAATCATACATTACAGTCATTTTCCTTGAATAGAACTTGCTAATTCCGAAATCCAGTATTGTGGCTGTTGTGATTCAATAGAGGACTGAAGCTGTGACACCATAACATTCCATTTTTTCAGAATTTCTCAATTTTTTCTTCATTTTCCAAAAGGACATCAAAAATAATGTCCAAATGTCAAAAACCAATTGAATGTATTGGCTAAGATATGACCTTTTGAATAAATAGATTTCATATTGGAATTCAGTGTTATTTTTCTCTGGTTCATAACAATTCAATTTTTATTTTGATGACGTCAGACTTCTCACCACTCTATTGAACCTTTCATTAATTGAATCTACTCATGAAAATCACTGAAGTTTATGCGAGCATCAGTCTTACATGACGATGATTTCCTTTGATTGTTTGTTTACAGCTCAAGATGAGAGTAGAGATTTCAGTCTAGAGCCTGCAAACTTTCCCTCAAGTGAAGATCAAGGAGATAGAGGGTTTGATCTACAGCCAGCCAATCAAGAACCAGGAATGCTATCACATGACAGCGATGTCAGAGGTACAGACTCTGAAGCGAGAGGGTATGCGTTGAGTCCTGTCTCTGAAGCTCAGGAATTCAGAGGATTCAATCATCAGCCTGCCTCCCCTGTGCTGAGAGGCATGGACCTTCAGCCGGCTAGTGTAAGTACTTCAACCCCAACAAAGGCCACGGTTTCACAAAGTATTCTCTTTTTCTTTTTGAAATTCCAGGACTCTAACCTTAAGTTCTATGTATCCTATGATGCCCAGTTCTGGGCCCCGTTGCATAAAGCTTAGCATTGAGGGTAACTTTGCCATCAATGGTAACTTCCATGGAAACCTCGATTTGATTTGCTGTTGAGGGATCTTGCCATGGTAGTTAATATTGATGGCAAAGTTACCATCGATGGTAAGTTTTATGCAACAGGGCCCTGGAGTTGCAACACATGTCACCAGCAAATTTAAATGTTGGACTGCGTGCATGAAAGAGAATTTGCTTCTACATGTATGTTTTTTAATTGAAACAGTGTGACCTGAATACATTGAATGTATGAACAATTTATAAGGTACATGTATAATTCCAAAACTAAAAGAGATATAGATTGATGGACATACATGAAGTTGCTTTGTCACTTATCTTCACATTTTTCCCACTCATTTTTTGCCCAAGAGTGATAGAGAAAAACAAATAAAGCTGTACAGTTGCCTTGGAGCATCACTTTCATGGGGAAAAGTGTGTAATTGATTAATTCGTTAAAATCTTCTGAAATGATCCTTTTCTCTACTAGGAGGCAGACATAGATACCATCGATGGTACGCAACCCATGCACCCTCAGGCCCGTAAACCGACCTCCAAGAAGAAGAGTCCATCCAAACCTAGAGGGCGCTATTCCAACATCAGGAGCTCTGGCTACGGGTCGAAGCAGGCTGGTAAGCAGGCTGCTTGGTCACCCGCTGATGTAGGCAAACAAAAGGTCAAGGGTGAGTTTGTTGTGTTTGTTTGGAAATGGGAGAGAAGGTTAATGAGTGGTAATAGGGAAATATTGGTCATGACCATTCTTTTGAATGTAGTTTCATATGACAGGATATATTCACTTTTACGATCTATTGCAACTAGTTTTATAGCCGACTCTGGTAACAAACAAACACGACCCGTTAAAAATCAATGAATATTGGAGAGGAAATGCTATTGCATGTACATATTTATAAATATGTTTATATTTCATATTTTTACTAGGAACTTTAACAAATTTTAGATTTATATAATGTAATGTTTGATTTCACATGTATTTATTGTATTTTAATTAATGTATTTATCAAATTGTAAAAATTCACACAATTCAGCCTTTTGGCTGCGAGATGATTTTGAATAAAACAAACCATTTATAAACAAACCATTTATGAACCATATGAACCATGTGCTTTATATAGGATATTAGGGTTAAGTGGGAAAATAACGACTATTAGTTGTCAAATCGACTTAGGGTAAGAGCTATAGAGCCAGTAAGTAATAGTCTGATTTTCAGACCATTTTACCAATGGTCGTACGTTTTATGCTGCGCAAAGATTCAATCAGTTTAATTTTGGCCATTAAAAGAAGTGGGTTATTGATGTAGACAAATGCTCATGTACCCTTTACAGATCATTATATGTATGTTATTACTAAAGAAGAAAAAAGGCCAGTCGGTCACTCAATAGTGTCTGACAGTGAAGTCTAGCAAGTAAACGGTTTCCTTGCATAATTTGAATATTAGGACACTGCTAACATTTAAATTTCACAGATACACTGTAGGACATACATGACATATTCATAATTCCTGCAAAGTTCTACAGAATTTGATGTTGGCTGCAAAAGGGACATAGTATCTTTAATGGATGGGAATTACACACGTGTCTGTATACATGTACCTGTGCTCTTATATAATACTGGATGACTATATAATCGTACATGTACGTGTAATTTCAAATACATTCTGTATTTTAGGTTCTGAGATTCCTACATTGAATGGAAGAGAGGATAAATCTCAAGGACATCTTCTAGCTTCTGTGGAATCGTTTGCATCTTATCTTCATGATCAGTTTGCTGATGGGAGGAGAACCACTCCACCTCTGAAGGTTAGTAAAAGGGTATACTCAAAGATGCCAACCAGTACGATTTTATCGTATTTAGTATGATAATAATAGTGAAATACGATAATACGATAATACGATATTGTCTTTTAAGGCCCGGTCCCACTGCACTTACGGATGCAAAGAGGATGTAAAACGTAAAAAAAATTACCATCCGTTGGAAAACGCTATGCATCCGTTGTGTACTCATTGCATACGTGTTTCATACGCTCTATCCATCGAGCATCCGTCCACTGTGACTTCATCCGCGCAAAAAGTTTTGAGCTGCACAAAACTTTTAGAACGGATGAACTTCCGCCGTGTACGATGTAAATCCGTGACAAATACTAGCAACAAACGTTCTATGTCCGTTATCATCCGTTAAACGTCCGCTGTATCCTCTCTGCATACTCTCGGCATCCTCGCAACTCACATCCGCTGCAGCTGAAAACGGAAAGAGGGAGGAAAGATAAGGTACATGGAACGTCTATACATCGTTAGTAGCACAGAAATAGAAAGGATGTAAGCGTATGCATCTCGTATATAAAGTTTTCAAAGCTGTCATCCACTTCCATCCGCTTTCATCCGCTAGGCTTCCGATGAACATCCGTTTAACATCCCCGCTACATACTACCTACGTCCGTTATTTTCCGTTCTGTTTTTCGCAAATTTTCGCAAATTTTGTCCATTTCTGGAGCGGCTGAAAACGGATGGAGCCACCCCCGAAATTTTGCTCGTCCGCTGTGTCCGTTATGCATACGTTTTGCGTCCATCGGCCAGTGGGACCGGGCCATAAGAATACGATTTTTCATCTTTCAACAACAAAAAAAACAAAAAACATGCAACCCCCACAGAAACTTTGCTATACAATTTTCTCATTACATGTTAATGAAAGGGCTAACATTTTACTTGAACGTTCTTACCAGTAAAACATTTTCTGACATTTTACTGGCCCAGGGCCAACGTGCCAGTGGTAGTGTCGAGTTTTCGTGATTAAAAAAAAGGATATTCAGTCTGTTTTTTTGTGTCAAGAGGTTAGCATCTCTGTATACTACTCTGGACACAGGCAGTTTCAATTTTTCCTCAGTGTGCTTGTGTTGGCAGGCTCATTTCCATCAGTCTGTAGCACCTCAGTATATAAAGGTATCAGTCATGTATGCTTGATTTGAATTTTTGTGTCAAAGATATTCATTCACCCTGATCGGTTCCAAATGGATTATTAGCAAAATTCCTAAGTCACATGATTGTGTGCCTGTATGTTTGAGAATGTTATTGGTTTTGATAAACCTCGAAGTGTAAATCTGAATGTGTATGGTCAGGGAATAAATAATGACCCATCATTTGCTCCAGCTTTGGTTTTTGCTAAGTTGTAGCGTTAGGGATGCCATTGCGTTTTAGTTTAGATTCATGATGAGCGTTAGATATCATGTTTGGTCCAAAGTTGAAGTTTGATTTCATTCGTTTAGGATATTGATTGCAGAGTGATTTTTGCCAGAGCATACATTGTAGAACAGAAAGAACTGGTCTCTTCAGAGGACCCTGTAAATATTTAGAGAAGAGTTATGGTGTTCTCATCTCCCTTTACAGCAATCGACGGACGAACCAATTCTCTCTGCCAGCATGAGAGAAGCCAAATTCCACACTCTGTCTCGAGAGAGGGCGCTGGTCGCTGAGGTAAACGAATGGCAGCAGCAGTGGCAGGAGGAGCGACGTCTCAACGCCAAGATGAAGGCTGAGATAGGAGATCTACAGAGGGAGTACGAACGCAAGGAGACGGAACTGAGGCTTGAACATGAAAAGGAGATGTTCAAACTGAAACAGGAGAATTTTGTTCTTGTCGCCAAAGTAAGAATTCATGATTAAAACCTGTGGCTAATGTTAGAGTCATATACTGGATGTTATGTATCGTTATTTTGTTTTCACTGTCTTATCAAAGAAATCTCTAGTCACACTCCTTCCTCATTCCATTACTTTCCTATGCTGAAAGCCTTACCAAGACATTATGTGGTAACCTAACTTTAAAAAAAATTATATTTACATAGATGGCAAAGGGGGGTGAAAAACTTTGTAGCTACGCAAAAACAAAAAACTCTGTGATGGTTTGTTGTTGTATATTCTGTACGGTACATTGGAAGTTTATTGTGGTTAGTAAACAGCTGCAATACATTGTAGGTGTAATTTGATAAATTACACACCAGTGGCATCTAGAGAAGAATGATAAACCTGTTCATCTGCTTTCTTGTAGCTGAATAGCCAGGATGACCAGGACAAGGTTCGTAGGAGAGAGCTGGTTTCAGGAAAGACACCAGAAGGAGTGAGTCAAGAAGAACAACTCAAACTGATGCAGAGAGAGATCATCCAACAAGAGACACTGCTGCAAGGATACCAACAGGTAATATCAAGGGATTCATTCCTCTCTCATAGGTAGCTGTGATAATAATAATAATAATAATAACGTTTTATTTACCCAGGATAGCCACTTCAGTTATGAAACTGCTCTTCCAGTGGGCCCTGCATAACATAAATATGTTATTACTACTCTTCTCCAATCTAATATGCTGAGCTCCTAGCTAGAAGGCAGAGGGTCCCATTGTTATAAGTCTTTGGTATGACTCGGCCGGGGTTTGAACCCAGGACCTCCCGTTCATGAGGCGGACGCTCTAACCACTGAGCCACCATGCTAGGCATTGTGTTGTGCTTGCTCCTCCTTGGTGTGATCATATTATTTATTGGAATATTGTTATTACTGTTAAAAAAAATTCTGTCATCAGAGCTTTTCATTGTGTGTGAATGCCTGCCTTAATTGCTAGTGTCTAAGATGGTTTGATACCCCAAATTGAGGTATGTCTTGAAGTTTACAAGCTCTTTATAATTGAAAATGTAGCATCCTGTTTTGTTAATAATGATGTTGACCTAAGGCACATTACCAGTAAAATGGTCAAGGAGACATGATTCTTCAATCAATAGACGCTCAATAGATGGAAGGTTTCTTTGTAGATTATGTATGGAAATGTTACTGCTACTATTTAAACAGCCCATGAAAGAGGAATTATTCATTGTTTTTCATGTTTGTTAAATGAATGGTGCACAACTACATATAGTGAAATACACTGTATCAATAGTTAGAAATGTTGAATAACTGGTTGCAATCTAGAGAGCACTTTCATGATATCCATGGTTTTGTTTTCAGGAGAATGAACGTCTGTTTGGCGAGGTCAAGACGTTTCAGGCAGGCAACAAAGAGAACGAGGCGAGGATGTTCAAAGAGAACCAGAGACTACAAACAGAAGTTGGCAACTTGAGGTATGGAAGAACTTGTCCTTGCTTCAGTCACCTGTTTATAAAGACCTCTTTTTTTTTCCTCACTGCTTCCCATGATCAATTTTTCTTGCTAATAATTTATATGAGTAAGCATTAGCCACCTGGCTATAAAAATTGATTTAATGATTGTTTTAAACGGTTGTTCCCCAGTCAAACATTTTCTAATGACCACCTGTATCAAAAGACCATATGTCTATGAAAATTGCATATTTTGTATCCCCTGATCAGCATTGGCTCTCCTTGGAACCTTAATTGAATGACCCTGGCTATAAAGACAACTCACATGTCAAGACTGCCATTAACATCTGCCTCAATAGGTCTGTGCTTACAGGTTTGACTCTATAGAATGACCAAACATATACACAGATTACAAGAATGAAGGGTTTGCACCAAGTTGTAGCAAAGTAATATGAATTGTGCATTGGAAAGGAGGTGTCTATGTTGTGATGTAAAGGTGTTGTAGTCTAGAGGATTAAATACTTGACTGGAGATGTGAAGGTCTTGTGTTCAATCCCTAGCAAATCATAGCAAGGCAAATTGTTGCACTAAACACTGATGTACTACAGAAGTATTATACATTAGGCTTGTGGTTGCACAATATGAGAGAGGGGAGAGGATAGGGGAGTCTTGAAAAGGAATGTTGGTGATCTTTCTTGAGTTTATAGTTCTAAAGAGAACTATAGCGCCGGTTGGAGAGGATGGGTAGTAGGAGTGGCTTGACGTTTCGAACAGGTTGACTATCCGTCGTCAGGAGTGGGGAATAGCTGGTGTGCGTGGGCTTAATTCACCGGGTTGCAGACGTGGGGGTGCTATACGTGTCCTTGTGGGCTTGAGTATCATTGCTTAATTTTTTTTAAATGTTGTTATTGGTATTATTTTTGCTTTTGTTTATTTACAGAGAGCTGATGGAGATGAAGGATAGAGCCCTGAGGAACAAAGGTATCATCACAGGTGATAGAATACAACAGGAGATAGCAGCAGGGAATACAGCAGTGTTAGGAGCGGGCAAGATTGCAGAATTACAGGCAGAGGTCAAAGATCATGAGGTAAGAGAATACATGTCTACAGCATTTATGCCAAAATTTACTGTACACTAAAGCGGTACTTTCAGAGTACTATAGATTTTTCATTGGCATAGAAGTGATGTTGGCCTAAAGATAGTAGCAAGAGATTACAGTAAATAATTTGATTTAAAAGATACATACCGGTATATATTTTGAGAGGCCTTTTTTCACGCAAACAAGGTTTTAGGATATGATTGTCTTTCTAGCAGGATAATTTACAATCTTGATATATGGCAAGCACATTTACACAGTTGCAGTCTTGCAGATTATTTGTGAGAAATGTTGTTATTATTATCAGGTTAGTGAAGCTTCTCTAAGAGCAGAATCAAGACGGCTGACCCAAGAAAAGAAGGAACTGGAGAATCACATTGAACAGCTTGTGAGAGAGAAGACCAGACAGCAAGAGAGACTCAGTACCATGAGAGATGGCAAACATATTGAGTTCAAGGTGAGATGGAGTCAGGGTTTACTTTCAAAAGGGACAAGTCACCTAAATAATTGTATATTTAAATACATTAAAAAATCCCCTAAAAATTACACAAGATATTACACTGTTCGGATAAGGGAGAGCATACAGGGAAATGAACTTCACACCGAGGCTTGTACTGAAGTCAAATTTGTGTGCATCTGTACAAGTTGATTTAAAATATATTTAGAGCGTGTTTAAATTGCCCTAGTTCTTTCCAGAAGTAATTGTAAGCTGATGTTTTGAAGATATTCAACTCGGATTGAACGTCGTGTGTGTGTGTATTGGGTTTTTACAGACGTGTATCAATCAGATATGATTAGTTACGTCAGGGGACCGACCTTTAAACATCACCATCTGAAAGACGTGACTCAGTTTTGAACTTGCGTCCTCGGCTGAATCAGTTTGTAACCTCCATTGTTAGCTGGATTACAGGCGCACGCCGCAAAGCCCCCAAAACATACAGAGCAATGTAATAACATTGGAAATGCTTACCCAGGACCGATAATTATCAACAAATAAACCATTTAATCTTCAGGACCTGCAGATGAAGTATGAGCGTGAGATGGAGTCCCTCCAGAAGAAGGTGCGATGGTATACAGAGAATCAAGAGCTCTTGGACAGGGATGCTGCAGCTCTGAAGATGAAGGATGATGAAATAGCAGAGCTCAAAGAACAACTCAAGAGTGGTCCTAATAAGGTAGATCCAAATGGGCTTTGTGCGTTTAAAGGCATCGTTTAACGGTGTTAAATCTGAGATGCATGGCCCTACACGTTATCAGTGTCTGTGATATGGTGTGATATTGAAGCCCTAAAAAATTGTGCTCCAAAATTATCATGAATTGCCTTAAAAAGTAAAAATCTTTGAGTGACCGGTTTCACCATACTCATTTTTCCCAATAGACTGTAGTGTTATAAAAACCGTTAGGAAAACCAATTCTGAAATTTCTAATTCCAATCATAGACATCTTTATAATCAGACAGGGGATTAGCTTGTAAAAGTCATGGGATTCATGTATGACCTAAAGATTCATAATTATGATTGCAGCATGAGCTAAATCTAGGATTTTTTTTATTATGTCTGAGGCAAAGTTACTTGATCCCTTTAATATACAGTGCCACTGTTGTAGCACTTGTTTTGTTTGTATGAATTTCAAAGACTTATTTGAATATGAAAGTATAACAAGATTGATGAATGTTTCATCAATTATAGCGATTGTGACAATATGATGGCAGTTGTGATAGTATTGTAAGGTGGTGGTGATAATATTGGTGATGATGATGATGATGATACTTGATAACAATATTCTTTGATTGATGTGAGTGACTATCGACTTTGGAAAATTGACTGTCGAGTGAAACTAATCTTTGAAACCAATGGACATTAATGATGCAATACATTTTAATAAAGAATATATATTCTGTGATATAGTATTCTTACAGTTGCCTTGAAATGTTATAATTGGACTAAATTTGAGGTTTTGCATGTTTCTCACAATATAATGATTTAACTGTACATCTTCATATCTCAGCTAAACAGCAAGAGTATGGAGGCCAAGAGAAGAGCAAGAGAAAGAGCAGCTGATGCTAAGAAGATACAGGATCTAGAGAGACAGGTATGGAGGACATGTTTGCTGATTACAGTCAGTTCTTTTAGCTGATTTGATCAGGAGGTTATGTGGGAAGTAGAATGCAATGAAAGGAACACCCAATGTCATTAACTTATGAATATCATTTTCATTGAAAGATTTAGCCATCTGTCTTCTAATTCCTTATTTTGATTAACAAAATTATGATCAGAGCTAGGAGTAAAGAGAAAACTTAGATAAGTTATGATTGTTGATAACGTGTATAATTTTGTCATTTTTTATATCAAAATTACCAGCATACCAGGGTATGAATCGGTGTTAGTAGAATTGAACCCAATCTTGCTGATTTCTCTGAATACTTTTGACTCTTAAATGGATGAAGGCAACTTCTCATACCTGTAATGTATAACTCAATAGGCTGCGAACTGGGGTTAGAAGATTCAACGCTAATATGTACTGTTAGGGACTTCGGGAGTCACCGGCATGCATCTGTGGTGCAGATGAGCAGACGGCAGACCATGTCATCTACAACTGCCCTGTTCGCCAACCCCCTGACAGGATTACTGATCTGTCAAGCCCAAATGATGCACAAGTCAACTGGCTTACCCAGCTTCAAGAAATAGCTTGATATATATACGAAAAAAGATATGATAAAGATGTATAACACTTATTTTAAGCTAGGAAAATATTTGATTAATGTCCACCAGGTCCGAGAAATGAACGACATCATCAGAAGACGTCACCCCAACTCTCTGCCTGCCCTCATCTACGCTGCTGCCTCTACCTCCTCTCCACTCCCAGCTGATGTCAAAGGTGAGAGGTCAGCAGAGGGTCAGCCAAGGTCAATCACCTTTCTGGAGGATAAGGTCAAGAGGTTGGATAGGGAACTGGAAGGGAAGGAGGAGGAAAGTAAGAGAGGGCTTCGAGTAGTTGAGCAGAAGTACAATGCCATGAAGGTAAGTTGGTTATACAATTTAATTGCATCTGATGCATAATAAATTTTTGAAAACTTATGTGTACATAAGCACTGTATGTTGTGTAATCATGTAGCAAAGCTTTTTATTTGAAGCGCCTAAGTAATTGTCCTTATAATAATTTCCAAATTTATTTTCACAGTTACATAACATTCAAATGGACTAATAAAATGTTGATGCCATTGTAAGTCTGCACATTAACAAGCATTGTTGGAAAAACCCTTGACTATAATACAAATCTCACCCTAACCTCCTTGGGTTATGCTGTACATGTATATTTGTGCTTGTATGTGTAAATGAAGTGTTCAGTGCCTGTATTGCAACAAGAATTTCCAATATCTTTTTATCCCTCTCAATATTTTCATGAATCAGGTGAGATATGAAGACAGAATCAACTCTCTAGAATCACAAGTAGAGCAGTATGAGACTGGTAGACAACCCCAGTCACGTCCCCACACCAGTGTAACAGCACTGCAAAAGGAGCTGGATGGTGTCAGAGAAAGGAACAGAAACCAGCTCCAGGAAGTGGAGAAAGAGAACAAGGATCTGAGGAGGAGACTGGCTAAGGCTATATCATCAGCTATGAGTGGAGGAGATGGAGGTGGAAAGGATGGACAGATAGGAAGAGGATTCAGTGAGAAGGAACTCCAAGGGAAGCTCTCACATTTGGCTTTGTAAGTTTGCATTTTCAATAGGTTTCAAATATTGCCTATGTGTTAGAATTGTGGACACAACCAAATTTTGATAATTTCACCGTCTTAGGAAGAATTTTACACCTCCCCCCCCCCCCCCCCATGTTTTTTAAATAATTTTAGTGAAAATAATTACCCAAATTCATGTACATTGGATCTTTACAAAATTGAATGTATTAAACAAAATTTATATATTTTAGTGTGTATTTTTACCTAATTTCAGTGCAGTATGTATACTCCATAGCTTACCCCTGTGTATATCAGCCCTGTTGCAATTGAACCCTCATTATTTTAAAACGTCACTCAAGCAAACTGAATTGTCTGTTAATACATTGCATCTTTGTTTACTTTGAACCGCTATCGCTGAATAAAATCCCAGGTTATCTTTTCTCTTTCACGCACAGCATTTATATATTTATTTGAAACCTTCAAACTTGCTCTTGAAGTATTTAAGGATATATGTATTTGCAGTACAACTGATAATTGGTTTGTAATGCCAAGTCCTTTGAATTCTATCATTCCATGCAGAGAGCTAGGTGCTAAAGACAAGGAGCTGGAGCTACTGAAGGCTACTGTTGATAGGTTGATGGAAGAGAGATTCCATGCGATGAATGCAGCAGAGAATAATAAAGGTACATCAAAATGCTGGACTGCTATGCATTTCAGGGCGTTTCACAAAAATTGTCATCAGTGACAAATGACAGTTTTTGTTAAAAGCTAGTGAAATCCTTGCTTCTGATTGGTTATCAGCAGATTTGTCACTGATTTTTGTCATTTGTCATTGTTAAAAGGGTTTGTGAAACAGAACTTTCTGTCAGAAGTATTCTAGTCAGTATTTTAGTCAGTTTGGGAATAAGATAAAATGAACTTTGGTATTCAGGTTCAGGTGCGTTTATCAGCTAGTTACTTGTACTTAAAGATAAACTCCAGTTCTGGTAAAAAAAGAAAATGTATACTGGCTGAGTAATGAGCATAGAAAGACAAGGAAATCAAGGTAGTACTAGCCCCGACACCATGTGTGTTGTCCCATATATAGCTTTCGGTGTACAGTGCTTATTACTTTACCAAGACTCGGTCAAATTTATTATGATTTTGATGACTCCAGAACCTTGCAGTGCACACCAATACTTACATGCTACATGATCAACTGTTTCTGATCCTTTCCACACCTTTTCTTTCACAATGCAATCGCATTACCAGTACTAAAGTTTATCTTTAAGTTCAAGAAAGCTAGCTAGTGGACATAAGCACTAGCAGGGAGTTCATCATAAATAGATACAGTTGAGCTGTGCACATGCCAGTGCAGCTGGGCAACGAGAGTGACAAGTAGAAATAATTCTGTTACTGCAGAAAATGATCATCATAATGTAAAAATATGGCACCTGTAGAGATATTGGACACCTATACAACAATGGCTATTGAATCCTACTCAAATTTTCCGCTTCTGCTTTCGTTTTTTTAAATAAATATAGCGCTTAATACATCTACAATGTCTCTACGATGTCTCTAAGCACTTTACAGATATACTGTTACCCCGGTCATTGGATTTAATACTTGCCCGCACACACTGTGTACTCAATCTTTAAATTATAGTTCTATTAGTTTCTAAGGAGCACATATGTATGTTGAGAACAATGTTTTTATGTCATTTTCTTCATGTTGAACTAACATTTTACAAATGTACTTCATGGATTAAGGTAAGACCAAGAAGTTGAAGAGACAAGGGAGTAAATCAGAGTTGGGAGAGGAGCAAGGTGTAGAGACCAAGCCTTATGTACCAGGGAACTTCACAGGATCTCATATCTCAGATGTTCTAATGGAAAATGAGAGACTTAAACATCAGGTAGGGTTATTATTTGACCTGCAAAAACAGAAATGTAATTAGAATGCTGTTTATTTTTATATTTTGATACTTCATATTATTCCTTCTGAAATTTTATCATGGATAATTAGATGCTAAAACAAAGGGTCAGGTTTTACGCTCTTTTAGCTAAAAGAACTACATGTAGTAACACGATCAGAACACTAATTATTTAAGGGGTAAGTGAAAATAGTGCTGCAGGTAACCCTCCCTTTCAAGAAAAATGTGTTCCTTGTACAAGCTTCTGACAAACAAATAGTTCAGTTTCAATTTTTTTTTTTTTTTTGCTCTTTTTTAATGTACAATGCCTATTGATTTGGTACTCTTGGAGTGCACTTTCTTAAAGCGGAATAATTAATCCTTGGATATAAAACTATAGAGATTCTGACTAAATATGATTCATTGGCCTAAGTTTTGGGCTAGCTCCGTGAAACTAAAGTATTCTCTCTATATTGCCTCTTTTTGTATATGTGTTATTCTAGCTTGATGATGTATCGTTAGAGATGGATCAACATAGGTTGCGTCTCCATGCATCGCTGGCCGAGGCAGAGAGCGCCACCAGACAAGCCAGGGAGAAAGCAGCTGAGGAGATGGCATTGATAAGATCACATCATCAGATGGAGGTTGAGAGAATGAAAGCTGAGAGAGCGATGGTGATGGGAGATTCTAAGATGGCGAGGCTCAACAGTCAGGTTGAGACCCATCAGGTGAGTGGTCACAATAAATATGAGATACTATAAATCTGGAGACTTTTGTAACATAATACTTTCACAGATTGTTACAGACCACTTCTTGCTGCAAGATGTTTTTTTGAATATCCTGATCACATCGATAACGATCTGTTTGGATCCAGAAGAGCCTAAAATCTGTGTGAAAGTATATGAGCTAATGCCCTGTTGGATCCAAAGAGACGAATCGGAGTCGATTGACCTGTGTAAATCTTAAAGCCTGTCTGCACTAGTTTGGCCAGGAGGGATTAGACCTCCCTGCGTGGTCACTGACAGGTGTTTATCTCATCACATCAGCTCTCAATTAACATAAGAAAAAGGGGACCATGGGGGACCATCGGGTACCGCTTAGGAATTGTTTGCTATATAGAGGTCGCAAGTAGCTACAAGTAGTGAAGTCCCGCTTTAACCACTCCCATTTTCACCAACTTGCCGATGTGAAGGAGACATTCCCAATATTGACGATAATTGGTTCTACCTTGGGTACTTGATTAGCTGAACACCTGTTTACAGAATGATGCACCTGTTAATGTTCTCCTACAGGTGATGGTGAGAGAGCTCCAAGACCAGCTGAGTGAGGCTTGTCTGGAGGTAGACCGTCTCCAGGGCTCCAGGGTGAGGGAGCGTGTGATGGAGACACAGGTGGAGCAACTCAGACATGAGCTCAGAGAGGCCAAGGAGAACCACTCACCGGTAAGTTTGGTTTTAAATGGTATCCATCAGAAAATGAAATGCATCTAATGTATGATAATTATGCATTCAATATATTTGTTTAATTTCGTTTATTATCTGTATAAAATTATATAATAATAATAATAGTAATAATAGTGAAAATTTATAATGCGCCATGCCTGTCAAAAATGACACTCCTGGCGCAAACCATATTATGTTCATGAAAATGTATGATAAAAAAAGAAAAAAGATGCAGAAACCAATAAATCAAAATCAAATCAAAATCAAATATTCAGATGGTTATGGTTTAAAGAGCATTGGGGGGGGGGGGGGATAACGCTCCAATGTGGACTTGAATCGTTTGTTGTATCCATTTTGTTGTCTGTTCTTGTTTCTCTTTCTGTTCTCTTGTCTTTCTTTCTACTATGTATATCTGTATGTCTGTCCTCCCCCCCCCCCCCCCCCTCTCTCTCTCTCTTCTATCTCTCACTTTGTTGAGACCAATTTGCCTTTCTCCCTCTCTTCCTTCTAAATCTCTAATAAAGTTGTCTTTCTATTTGTCCCTGTTTGTTTTCCTCTCTTTACCTGATTCTTTATGTCTTATTATTCTACAGGAGATGAAGCATTTTGAAGCATTGCAAGCCAAGATAGTAGCACTTGAAAGCAGGTATGGTTGCACTACGTTCTGCCTAGATCAGTGATTGTGTTCTGTTGTTTCTTGAATTCTTAAATTGGTAATATTAGGTTCATAGTCACAGTATACTTGTCAATGGCACATATTTGACTCAAACTTTGTTTTTCCACTTTTAATTTAAATGCTTTAACAAAAAATCAAACAATGAAAATTAGGGAATGAACGTTACATACAGTAAACAAAAATGTCAGAAGCAAACAATAGATTGTGGAACATCTCTGAAGTTTTGTTTGACTTTGATACTTTGTTAGGACCAGGATCAAGCAAATATATCCAAATTAGGTTAAAATCAACACAAATTTGTTTGCAGTATACAATAATTTCCTGCCTTGAAAATGACTGTCATTAACATTTTACAAAATTGTCATGTAGCAAAAGTGACCAGATAATGATATCCCTTTTTTTGTTTCCTTTTCTTCCCAGACATACCCAACGTGACAAAGACCTGCAGCACCTTGTAGAAAGAGCTACTCACAGCGCTACAGCAGAGAAGGACCACGAGATCTTGACTCTTAAAGGGCTCCTGGCATCCAAGAATATGGAGATCCAGAGGTTCCGTGTAGAGCTGGAGGCTATCCTAGAGGTTCTTAGAGAGCTTCAACGGCAGGGGGTTGTTCTACCGTTGGACAGCCCGACAGTTCACTCCATTTATGACAATTATAGATGATACATTATTTGTATGTTGGTGGGAACACCAAAGACATGTGGCAAGTTTCTTGAAACTGTTTTACTCTTCGGTTGATTTCTTCACCTGTCTCCACCGTCGCTCGTTTTATAAACGTTCACTTTTTTACAAACAATAGGCACCAATTGACAAAAGGATTGCTGTATGCAATACAATGGCTTTGCAAAGTCACCCATTTCCTGACTAGCTCATTGATAACCAATTTAACACTGTATAGATTAATCTTACACTGGAAACAGTTCAATAATCTTGAAGCCCTTGGTATATCTATCCTATGATGAATACAATGTGGCAAAGGGAGATCATATTTGTGGCATTTAAAGAGTTAAAGCGTTCAGGCAGCCAAGACGTGTGTGTATAAAGCATATGCAAGGGACATTTATCCTTATGATTGTAACATCTGTTTAGAGCTAGAAGGGCATTAACTCATAAACTTGAACACAGAGTTAATGCCCTTCTGGCCCTGAACAGACGGTATTTTCATGTGATGAGGTAATGATACAGTATAGGCCTTTGGATGATCAGCTTCGATTCCGTTTACCTTATTCTGGTTTTGAGCTGGTTGGGTCAAGTCACATATTTTCTTACAAAAATAGTCTCCACACAACTGAACAAATTCAATCAGATAATAGTAAGGTATCAATTGTCACAAATTGTCAATATGCAAGAGCTGTCTAATTAAATTCATGATGATGAATATGAAAACATATCACATTACTTCACTTGTGAAAAGTGCATATGATGGAATTATCAGGCATTGCTGTATGTAAGTACATCATGTTTATCTTACAATCCATTGCATGTGGAACTAAGCCTAACACCTTGAAATTAAATCAGATACACATGTCTTCTATTCAACAGCTGAAATCTTACTCTGTAACCAAACCGCTGTCTTGTAAATAGATCTGTTTTTTCTTTTCTTGATTTGTTCAATACCAAGTGCAATTATTGTAAATACATGTCCATTTTAATGAATTATTTATTTGTAAATTTGAAGTTGAGGAAATAACATAACCTCTTGCACTTATGTTTGTAAATAAAATCCCTATTTCATAGTTAAAATTCATAAATGTCTTTCCTTATTCATTATGTTGAGTATGCATTTTCTGGAGTTACATAAAATATTGAGTGTTTGTTAGATCAAAACAAATTTGAGGTTTTCTTGTTCTTTTGATTCCTATGTGGAAGAATAACCAGAACAGACAGGATCTCATCTTTCAATATAACTTGTACAAGTCTAAATAAGGTACAAGTTTACAAACTGCTAAATTACAAATAGTTAACAAATTTAGTTCTGTTTTATAGACGTGTTTGCCTATGCTTGTGTACATTTCTCTCCATTTTTTTGCGGATTGAGTAATTTTACTTCTTATACAAACATGTATGTAGTATTAGGGGGAGATTTAGTGATAATGTACTACTTCGCTATCTACTTTTCAGAATAACTTCAAAAATGTTTCTTTCACAATGTCCAGCACTCATGATACTTCCTTCCTTTCCCTTTACTTTCTCCCTTTCTCACCCCCCCCCCCTTTCTCTCTCTCTCTCTCTCTCTCTCTCTCTTTCTCTCTCTCCCTCTCTCTATCTACCTCAGTCTCTATTCCATCCCATCTCACTCTTTCAATTTATTCCCCTTCGTCTTTCTCTCACATTTCTACCTCTCCACCCCTCTCCCCCTTACCCTCCTCACCCCTCTCCCCCTTACCCTCCTCACCCCTCTCCCCCTTACCCTCCACCCCTCTGCCCCTTACCCTCCTCAACTAATCATCAATCTATTGATTCTCTTCAAACCTAAATGGGGGGGGGTAGGGGGATGTCACATTACAGTAAGAAGAAAAAAAGAGGGGCAGAGAGAGAGAGAGGGAGAGTAAAAATGTAAAGTGAGAGGGAGAGGGAGAAATTATTTGATGTAGAATCTGATATCAAGTGGGACTTTTAATAGTAAATGAAAGTGAACATGTGGTGGTGGTAGTGGTGGGGATATAGATGCATGGATTGGTTAGCAGAAGCAGTTATGAAAACAACTGAGAGCAATAATTACAGGGAGAGAGAGAGAGAGAGAAAGTGGGGGGGGGGTGATTGATGAACCTATAATGAAAGAGAGTACTACTACGGTATTCACGTATTGAATGTGAATGAATTGAGACGGGAGCCTGGTGTAAAATTTTGATACATCTTTATAACAACGGTCCATGTAAAAGAACTTGCAAACAACAACAACAAAAAAGAAACAATCGAAATATCATGCTGCAAACGTACAATTATAAAACAAACCACATATAAACATTCTGACAGTGCTTAAGCTTCGTAAGGTTACATATACATGTATATATACCGGTAAGGTTCTTGAAGGCGTAACGTTCATTTTGATTTCAAAACGAACAGAATTAAAACTTAGTTAAACTTAAACATCTGAACCACTATTAATTCCTGTTAATTCCCTGTTTTACAATCCCAAACAGCTGAATAGTGAGTGGTATGAGATCAGAAATAATTTCAGATCACTTTCCATATATCTGTCTCCTCTCAATCACAGTTAATAATGTGCAAATTGTTTGTTATCAATGATTTTCCAATACAGTATAAACATCATTTTCTCGCAAATAAATTCAGTGTGTTGGATAATACAACTTTATGTACAAGAAATATGACACATTGTACTGCAGATGGACATTTGTTATGAAGTTTAGTTTTAAATTGTTATCTCCTACGTACCACGTCACTTTGATAGTCGATATAATGATTATTGTGTCGCGCTGCCATACTTTATACTACAACGCCGAACTCGTGAATTGGATTATTGCAATATATTGTTCAATTTGGTCTTATAAACAGACAAAGTACCTGCTTTTAAAAGCGAATTTCTATTTTAGTTTTTTTATTCTAATGCACAAAAATTAAATTTTAAGACAACGACAACTGTATTTTTCGATAGGACTAACCACGTTCACTGTAGAGTCAATAGTTTGTGACATAACCACGATGTAAAGAATTAATGTAAATTATGATAAAACAAACTCGAATATAATCAACATAACATTTCATAACGATCGGTACTTTTTCATATAATGAAACACGTCAGTCAGAATTAAAGCAATCATAGGGCGTCAAATCATAACAAAACAAGATCGCAACTACTTTCGAAAAATAGTCCTTGGGCAATTTCATTTGCCTTGTACGTCATCTTTTGAAATGTACGAACATTACAATGACATATTACGTAATCGGAACATGATTTCTATGGGACTTAAATAGCGTATCGAAATTGTCCCTCAGTTGATTTTTCGAAAGTAGTTACGATCGTTTTACAAACACACAACAACAAACATATTACCGTCTACTTCGAACCAGAATGGCTTAACTCACAAGAGAGCTAACGACCTTCTGATTCTCTGCAAGCGAGTCATCGTAGCAAGGTATTAATGCTACCCAGCGTAAGAATATACGCCCATCTCATTGCATATAATGAGCTTTATTTGAATTTTCATGAATAAGAATTTGTACATTTACAACCTTATGATACAAATAGCAATAAGATGAATATAAGTTCTTTGCTGATAATAAAATAGTTTGTACAAGATAATAAGAATAAAAGCTTGCACCGGGCAAGTTGCGTGATTCAAATAAACAATATATAATACAGACCATGCACTTCTACTCTGCATAGTCATCTACAACAACAAAATCCCTTCCTCAAATGAAGGTTTCAATAATCATTCACCTTTAGTCTTTCTATTTAAAGCTACCTATCTTTATCATCGTGCATCAAAAAGAAGAAAGACAAGACTGAACTAATGAAAGTCTAATATGATGCATTTCCTGAAAATCCACAGGAAAGAGAACACGTGAAGCCATTTAAAATAAATAAAATAAGTTCTTTTAAAAACATCTCGAATTCGCAAACTCAATAGTCATCCGTCTACATCAGATCATCTATGCACAAGATTAAGAGTAGCACAATGCAATGTTAAGAGATTATTTAGTAATCACAATGGTTACATTATAACGATGCACAATGAATTCTAACTGAGAATATAAATATTCGCTGAACTTCACATAATATGATTATTTTCGTTCCTCCTTTCTTATTACGGCGTACATACGTATCGAGACGATAAATTCTTGCATAAATTACACACTTATTCCTTTTTTGTACAAGTTGCTTTTTGGTATGGTAGATGTCCATACTATACAATGGAAGACAGGCCTTCTGTACAAGCGGTAACCATGGATACTACACTACATCATTAATGTTATCATAGAACTATGACAATGATCAGTATAAAAAAAATGAATCTCTTGTCCAATTCTTGTCGTTTTCGTCATCATCTCGATGGACGTCTGTTTGGGGGTACCGCCATTGTATTCGAATACATGTTGGTCGTTATGTCGAAATATATTTTTCTTCTTTACACATTTTATTGCTGACATAATGAAAAAAATGTATTTTAACAACTTTACTTTTAACAAATTGAAATTGACATGAGTGTACAGAAATAAAGTTGTTAGCATGGCAAACTAAATCCCACAATTATTGATGATGCTGATGCATTTAAACATTTCATAATTTTGCTCTTCAGCACAAAGAAACATTTAGAAAAAATTTCGACAAACTTATATCAAAGAATTGGTGGACATTCCATTTAAAATAGGTAGAGGGTGTGTTAAATGAATATGGATCAAGAAACTAGTAATTGTATTCACTGTTGGGGGGTCTGATACCCACTCTAAGCCTGATGAACACATGCAGTCATGTACAGATTCTTGGGGTTCAGACAATCTGGTATTTCTGTATATGGAAGGTCTTTTTTGTTTTCTGCTGGTAATCATGAAATTATTGTGTACCATGTTCTAAGTAATTGTGTTGTATTGCTCCCTGATCAAAGTTGTTGTTCACTTTTTAAAAAGATGACTAAGTTGTACAACAAATAAGATTTCATGACATTGAAAGAAATCTTGGCTTTTTCATCTGAAAATCATGTTCAATCATTATAATCCAACTTCCTACTTCACAAACCCGTCTCAGATATCAGGGCTTTCTTTGTCCACAAAAAGAATAGATTCAATCAAAATTGTGGGGTTTTATTTTTTAACCGATTACGTCAGCAGTCATACATAATCATGTATATGATTTCGTTTATCATAGTGACCGACTGATCAGCCCTATATCACTTTCTCTTCAGCTTAATCAAATAAATGCATAATCTCGATACAATCAACGAAAATTATTATTCAAGCAGATGCTTCCATTACAAGAGGTACTTTTTTTTAAACATTCATAATATTGTTATAATATAAATATCAAATTCAGATAGGAATCCTTCATGAAGACCGTTCATACGATTGTAGTATTTTGCTTCTAGCAACTAAGCTTCGTTAGAGCAATGCAGAATTATTGTAGCACTTTTATATGGTCATTGGCGTTAGTTGGCAAACTCGGAACCGTATTGCATTATGGATATGGGAATTATATGATGGTGGAAATAGGTCATAAAACAGACTATTCAAATAGCGAAGAGTTTACAACATTGCATAGACCAGGGCCCCGTCTTATAAAGAATTGCTATAAATCGCAACTATATACATAAGAGATAGGAGACTGCAAACTTACGATTGATTTTGATCAATCGCAACTCTTTATAAGACGGGGGCCCTGTATTTTATGGGCAGCGTTTCATGAAACCGTCTCAAGTACAAGTCCGACGACAACCCATAGAAACGCGTGTATTGCAATTAACACATGTTTGAATAGGATGTCGACTAAACTTGTACTTTCGATGGTTTCGTGTAGGTTTTCCTTTGCCTCCGTAACAGATCGCAGTAATGAACGTATATTGTCATCGGACATTTTAATTTCTATAATACGGTGATAGATCCACGAGCATAATTATGCACCAGCCTAAAATTCGAATAAAATATTATCTTTAATGCACAGTTAATCAATTTATCTGTAAGGTGTGGAAATATTAAAACTATTCCATATAAACTACTCTATTTCTGATTTCCCTTGGACATTGACAGGCTATAGCAGGAATGAAAGTCCTTCTTTTACATTATACTATTTTTAACCATTCTCTTAGTGATATTGGCTTCTGTATTTTTTTAAGAGTACCATGTTAAAGTATATTCTTTAATCGCTCTTCCCCTTCCACAATTGGAAGTTATACTTAGGCTCGTGTAAGGTGTAATAATAATAATGTACGTATATAGCGCATTTTCAATATACATGCTCAAATGCGCTTTTCAGTTATATTTTTAAGAGAAGAGGTGAGCTTTAAGATAATTTTTGAAGGTATTGACAGTATTGTTTTCTTGTCCTGGTAATGCTTCTCAAAACGCCTTGGAAACCAAGTTGACTGGCAGACCATCTTGCAAGGCTTTTGGTGAAGAAAGGTGATGTAAAAGCATAGCAGGAGTTGCTGCCTGCAGAATCTTTGCAAACAACCTCCAACCACCTGTATCTGTCGTGCCTCGGCTTCATTTCTGTATCTACCTGCTTTACAGTGCAAGTATCGTCGTTCGTCTCTTTAAACCGTCTCAATAAGGAACACAATTCCATCAAGGTTGTATCGTCTTCATCTCGCATTTGTATTACGCATGTACATGTCAATCATCTCTCTTCCACAAGAAAAGGTTGGTCACCATTAAAATTCAGACACCAACACTTCTTGCTCCAGATATCAAAAATAGTTTTGCTCCTTTCTTGGTTATTATGCAGAATTCAGAAGACAAATTGAACTCTTGCATTTCCAACCATGTCACGTCCCGTTTAGCTACATCGCCGGCTATTATTGCAATTTACTGCAAATTTGCTCCTAACAAAACCAGAAAGATCATTGGAGGAAGTTTTCAATCTCTAATGCAAAACGCATCACGCTAATTCACCCGCATCATCAGGCCAGCAGGCGACCATCGAGTTCAGCTTCCCGTCTTCAAAAGCATCCATACTCAAACGGTGAAATCAACTTCTCCTTCCAACAAGTAAATTCTTCTAAAACCGCTCGAAATCGAACTGAGCTAAATAGTTTTGCTCTCTGCTGTAATAAATAGAGTAGCATTTAAAATAACAATGTATACAAAGTTTTGTTCTATATGAGCTATTTACGTCATGCTAGTGGTTCCACCATCTGCATAGACTGCCGACCATTGATGTTAGGAGGGTACGTAGTGGTAGGGATGTATTTATGTTCTATTACTGGCTTGCTATTCCGTCGCTTGTTGTTGCAGCGAAACGCGAATCGGAGTTCCGACATCATTTCGCCGCATAGCGATTTCTGAAAAATGGCAAACAAAAGGGAAATAACATTCAGTAGTGCTTTTAGATTTTTTTTTAAATAACTAACTAACAAAAGGTAGCTTACACTGCATTGACCTAAATAGATTAGCATAGACATAGCCACATGTAAGAAGGGGGAGGGGAGGGGGGGGGGGGCTGATATGCCATAAAGAATATTGAAAATATCGGAGCAGCCGTCATCTCATATCATCGGACAGCGCAATAATATAAGTATAATTAACCCCAGAACAGAAGTTGCTGGAGCATATAATTATTTAACATTTTAAGTCGGGATCATAATAAACGGTATTCAGGCTACTGAGCCTTAATTCTTCTGGGATAAATATGAGGGCGCTACATGTACTTACCCTGTCTATCATAGCATTCTGTCTTGATTTCCAGATGAACTCTGCGAAGGCTGCTATAAGACCACACACCAGACCCGTGATAAGAACCAGGAAGATCCCTCCTATGTTCTTCAGACCCAGTGAGTTAGCTTCATCACTCTGACCTGTACTCTTATGACATTGGTCTGTTCTCCACCACTTCGTCTTTAACTCCAGGAGAACATCATCCTCTTGAAGCTGTAGGATCACCTTGGTGATCTCGTCTCGGTAAACCGAACCTGAGGCAGAAATTAACAAATTTATCATCAGCTTTCGTTTTAATACGATCGCAAAACTCTTTTTTTTTTTAAATCACCCTACATAACTAATTTCAATTAACTTTTGTATAACCTACAGAAATATGCGATCATGGCTATGACATACCTAAACCGATTATTGTTGCTATAGGATAAACAGATATTTAATTCATGAAGTTGATTTATCGAATGCCTTTGCGATCATATTATTTCTTCCGTTCCAATATAAACATTTTCACGATACATACAAAAAAGTGAAAGATAAATTTGTATCAATCAAATTGTAGAAATTGGAAAGCATACACTTCAGCTAAGTGTGGAAACGCTTCAACCAATAAAGAACCTGACATTTTTGTTCCGAATGTTTTGTTAAAGTTATCTTACCAAGTGGAGTACCGATGCCGTAACCTCTTGAGTTGAGCAGCCCTCCAATAGCCGTCAGGTTATTACAATGCTGTGAGATGACGTAATCGGCCATAGCAGACTCCATCAGATAGGCATACTTTCTATTGTTGAGTACCTGCTGTATCCCGTCATTATACGTGTTTGTAAACACGTGCTGTCGGGCGCTCATGAATTCCCACATCTTCATATAGGTTGGGATCTTAGATCTCTGTGAAGCAAAGCGTAGCAGGTGTAAGGGTAATTAATATGATGATATGTGCATAAAAGTTAAAATGATCTCTTGACAAATTCTAATGGGCAACTTCTAAACGCCGAGACTTAACATTGATGGTGCTCATTATTATTACCTTGGATTAAGGCATGGATGTCGATGTCATTATGGCTCTCTAGCATTTAACGGAAGTTCCTCCCAGGTACCTCTTTACCTCACCTAGGTCGAGTGTGGCACATGTAGATTAATGTCTTTCCAAAGGACATTAGTGCCGCAGTGGTACTCGAACAGCGAACCATGATTGTGATTCACATGCAGTCCAGTGACATATCTACTATACCACGACACCTCCACGACACCTTTTCCATCTCTTATTTACAAGATACTCTATACAGTATAGCAATTTCAAAACATCAGTGTCTTATTATTCGGTAACCATTCACTAAATTCTGACATAGTTACTTGGTGGTATTTGCAAATATTGTCATCAAGTTTAACACTCAATTCATCACGTTATCAATTGATTACGTCAGCTATCAACAGTAATCAGACTTACCGAGAAAAATTCTTCTGTTGACCCTCCTTTCCTGGTGCCATACTCAATGGATGTTTGCTTTGCTAGATCATCAGCCGTCTGGATAGGAGATACCATCCTCTCAACCGTCAGGAAAGCAGCAAGGTTAGCGGTATAGGAGGAGATCAAGATGAGAGAGAAGAACCACCAAAAACCACTCAGAACCCTGGTGGAGAACGCTCTGGGGTTGATCTCAGAACCCTGCTGCATGAGTCCACCGAACGAGAACCAGAGGCAGTTGAAGAAGTTGAACTGATTCTCGACTGTGTCGTAGTCCGGGTTGCATGGGTGCGAGTTGTACCACTCGTAAGGGCTGAATCGCGCCAGGACGAAGAGGACGAAACTGACCAAGAGAAATGCCAGGATGACATAGAGCCAGACATCTGGAGACAGCGGGTTGAGGAAGGAGAAGACGCCAGGGTTCTGGGGTTCAGGAACTCGGAAGAGGATGGTCACACCCAGGTACATCCAGGGTTTAGAGAAGTCAATCACCTTCTCACGGGCGTAGCTGATTGTGAGAGGAGCTGCTGCCAGGTCGGCCCTCTGTAATGAAAAGGAAGGAGGTTGTATAAGGAAACAATGAGCAAATTGAGATCAAGATTTGTTACAAGGGTGTCGATCCTTATGGGTTCATTTTTGACCCCCACACGAACTTAAAGAGAAGGTTGAGTTTTGGGAAGAGGTGAAAAATAATTTGTGAGCGTTATCATTCTTATTATGCAAGTGTGGAAGAACATCAGATAAGACATGTTCCCTGAAAAGCATGGCTCTTCAAATGCCTTCATATTCTAAATATGTCATGTAACATCGTAAAACTCGGGGGTAGGATTTTTTCGCCACGTGTTCGTGTAGTCCCATATACATCTTTCTGTGTACAGTGTTTGTAACTTTACCAAGACTTGGCCAAATTTCTTATCATTTTGATGATTCCAGAACCTTGCAATACACACAAATTCTTATATGCTATAGATGATCAACCTTTTCTGGTCGATTCCACACCGTTTCTTTCACAATGCAATTGCATGACCAGAACTCAACTTCATCTTTAAATGTGTATGACTATAGCGCGTGTTTCCGAAGACTCCTTTTCAAAATTTCAAATTTTCAAATTTGTTTCAAGGAAAACGTGTTTTGATTTGTGGGGATAAAATTATAGGATATCACTCTATGGGAAGGCTTTCCAACGTTCGAAGTACATTTACAAAGTACACGTAGGTATACAATAACTCCAAAAACATCATCCCATATCCAAACTAAAGTCTAATTGACCAAAGTTAGCCTCATCAGTATATTTTAATACCGTTCTTCCAGTGGGCCATGACAGAAATATGGGTAAATAGTCATGATAGATACTACGAAAAATGTGCTTTATCTCACCCGTTCGACCAGCTCCCCAACCATGCCGTTCCATTGTCCCTCTGAGATCTCGGAGCCATAGTCTCCATCAGGTACCAGCTTGATGATGTAGTTGAAGGACATATACCTTGAGATATGATCGAGTAGATCAATGATGAAACCTTCAAAGCGAGCATTACCCTCCAGGAGTTCACCATCAGGACTCTTCCGCCTCATACAGTACGGGGGTTCCTGCAAACAAGCAAACATGGAGAAAAAATAGAAGTGGGAAAATCCATTAGGTTCAATGAATTTGCAGTTTAAAAAAATGTTTGTATGTTATACCAATCACATTACTTGTATATCTTTGTATGCCATGAACTGTAATCCATGTCTATTCAGATATATAGGCGTACTGTTGATTTTCTTTCTTCGATAAATCTTGCATATAAATATGAATGATTGCCTAAATATCATATTAATTTTAATGTAAATACAGCGGCTAACCTACGATGTGCACAGTGGAGAAGCTTATTACACGATGCATATGGAGCACGTAATGGGGGCACGTAACCCCATCAAATGGCAAACCCTAAACAAATATTTAAAAAATAAAAAAAATAATAAAATACGAAAGATGGGGAGGGGGAGGCGAGATGAAACCCCGCGTCGTAAACCTAATCAACAATTTCGTCATTTCTTGTTTCATTCGTCGATTAAGACCAGAGATTAAGACTCCCTTCATAAAACAGGTGCCCCTCAATGTCTGTATTTACTATACGCCACTTGATGTAAACGAGCTTTCCTTACCAATATGGTCGTGATGATGAGGGTCTTATTGTTTAATGTAGAATTCTTGTCTGTGTGCATTTCAACAGGGAAGATATTCAGTCCGTTTTCATCCCATTCACCGACCTAGTACAAGGAGAGCATAGGAGAAGAAGAAAAAAAATCGAGAATTGAAAGCGATGAAACAAACTTATTAATCATTATTTTTACTATATATATAGATACTTTGACAATAGCCGTTTTTGCTCACTTTTAAATCGTAATTCTCGCTAGCAATAGACATTAATTTGTTTTTTAAATGATAACTTGATTTATGAGCTTCAATACGATTATCGGTATGGTCGTACACGTATAAATGCAGGTTTATATCAACAAAAACATTTTGGTAGTCTCTTAGACCACGAACATCTTGGTACAGCGCTTGGAAACTTAGTATAAGGCGCTATATAAATGTAAAAATTATTATTAATATTATTATCATTATTATCATTATTATCATTATTATCATTATTACTATTACTATTATTGACATTATAACATTATTGTTATTGTTTTTGCTATTATCATTATTGTTATTATTATCATAATAATCAGTATGATCATTATTATTATTGTTATTATTATGATTATCACCAGGCACGTACGCAGGGGGGTGGTTTTGGGGTTAAACCCCCCCCCCCTCGAGTTTTTTTTATGTGTATGTTTTATGTATGTTTTTTTTGGAAACCCCCCCCCCCCTTTTGATTTTAAAACCCCCCCCCCCCCCCTTGAAAAAAATCCTGCGTACGCCACTGATTATCACTATTATTTTCATTATTACCATTATCATCATGCTAATCATAAATGTCTACAGAATATGTCTGAGTTTACTACTTTAGTTATGTATTCTTCGTAATTTGTGTTAACTGTCGATCTTTATTCTCTACATCTGACAATATAAGAACTTCAGTAGTCATAATACTGCAGAAACCAACCAAATTTAAAAACATGAACAGTTTCTTACCGTTTTGAATCCTACATGCTCCTTGAGTTCAGAGATGAAGAATCTGGGGTTTTCCCTTTCTCCGTTCCTGTCAAACGTGATGGGTCCTGTGAGACCGTTGATGCTGGTCTGGAATTAAATGAATACACGAAGAGGAACTATTATAGAAAGCGGGACATTCAGTACGTAATACAGAAAATGAATTAGCAAAGGCATACAACGAAAGAGAGTGAGAGAGATTCGTGAGCGTTGGTCTGTAATACAAAGAAATAAAAGTAGATAGCGAGATAATTTAAAGAGAGAGCGAGGCTCATGAACGGACAAGAATTTTGCTTGCAAATCAAATATATTAATAAATACACAACCTTGTAGATCATGTTCTAAATCTTCAACTTTGTAACATTAAATCACTGTGGATGGGCAAATTCCACGTGATCAATTTTGATATAATATTTTTTTAAAATTAAGCTTACCGATTGCAGGAAATTGTAGAAGGTGAGTCCATCGTTCCATTCAGCTTGCTCTCCGAAGCAACTGAGCGACCTCAACGAAATATTCCGAGTACTTCCGAGAGCCTCCAAGCCATTGGCTACCACACTAACAGCATCATAGAGCAAGGCAGCTTCCGTCTAAATGAAAATAACAATAAAATAATTGATAAATAGATAATCATTCATAGAGCACATTAATAGGGTTTTCGGTGATTATAAAATGCCACGGCGTGTATTGAATACTCTTCCCCCGCAAGTGTGTCTATGGTCATGAAATCGATCAATCGTTCAATAATTATTAATCGCACACCAATCACTCAATTAAACATTCAATCATCTATCTAGTTTATCTATCTATCGGCCAATCTAATTAATAACTATATATCTATTCATGTATACATTATTCATCTAGTTATCTCGCTCTCTCGCGCGCTCTCTCTCTCTCTCCTTCTCTATCTCTCTAACTATATATCAGCCAATAAATCAGTCACATCAACTTGAAATTGAACTTGAAATCAGTAAACTCTATGGATGAGCCAGTCACTCAATCAGTCAGCCAACCAATCAATCAATAATCAATCAACCGATTACTCATTCACTCACTCACTCAATCAATCAATCAATCAGAGTATCATCTCCTTCCTACATACCGTGAGGATACTGAAGTTCCTTGTTGTCATGGTAACACTCCTAGGTCCTATCTGCATGGCGTTCCATTCTGCCATGAAAGCCTCAACGAGCTGATCATAGAGGTTGAGCATATGCAGCGTAGTCAGGTTCACCATGTCACCAGTGTATCGTGACATGTTCAGCAGGTAAAGATCCTGTTTGAGAACAAAAAAACACAAGAGGGTTATATTAGTTTCTCTCAAAAAGCAATCCCGTATGGAAATCGAGTTATGATAAAACAGAAGTTGAAACAATCCCATTCATCAAATGCTTCTACCGACACAAGTAGAATGGACTTAGACTTACAGATTATGATTATGAGATAGAGGGTTATATAAATTTTTCATTTTAAGGTTTACCTTAAGATTTTTTTTGTTTTTGTTGTTTTGAGGCCGCCATCCTTGTCAAGCTTTGCTTATGATTGCGGTCTCCTGCACTTTTCCAACAGAATAGTTCGGATAATACTTTAAATTTATGATTATATGTTATGGAAATATTAAGTTTCGTTATTATATGTACATATATTATGTAAAAAAACATTTTGACATGAAGAAATTATTGTTTGTTTATGTTGTATTATACCTTACATTTATATGTTCTTTGTTATTCAGTTATATTTTATACGAAAAAAATGCAGAAATAAAAATCAAATAAAAAAAATCAAAAAGTTACTCTCAAAAAGCATTCCCGTATGGACAGCCACATTGTTTGAAATCGAGTAATAGAAACACAGACATGGAAACAATACCATACATCAAAGGCTACTATACTGACACGAGTAGAACGGGCTAAGACTTACAGATTATGATGATGAGATATGATGAAATGAATAAGAGAATTACGTGGAATGTCGAATGGGATAGTTTAAATTCAACTCGCAAGTTTTCTGTGTGAAATGACAATTGGAGTAGGTTTGACACGATTAAAAAAAAAGTATATTGACTAAATATACCAATCTGAACTGATGATATGATTCATTTTGCACTGGTAAACAATGAAACTGAAACGGAAACGGTGATAGTGATAACGCGAACGAAGCATGAGACAAATTTGTGTCAATAAAATGAAGGTGTCTTTAAAGAGGATTGAGGAGACGGCTTACCAGTGACACGAAGAGATAGTGGAAGTAACTTCGAAGCATTTGTAATTCGAGCATCTGAAAAAAAGAAAGGAAAATAACAACATTAGTGTCATTGGTATGAAAATGTTGTTAATGTTCTTTACCTTTTTAAAATGTGAAAATGTAAATATTAAACATGCTTGAAACGATTCCTGTCAATATGAGAAGGACGTGGTTTCAGACCTCTGATTAAACAGCTGTCCATGATAACAAACCAATGGAGAGTTGCTCTGCCTCATCAGTGAGTTCTAAATAACATCAATGTTTAAGAATGCGGCGTCACCTGAAGATAATATATTCAAGATCTTTATAAATCCTACCAATCTAACACACCTGGTGAACTCAAGGTCAAGATATCACCTCATGTGGGGGCGCTCGATGGGAGGGAGCCCCTGGGAGGAAGCCCTCACACTGGTGGTCAAATTGAGTTAGAGGGACATTCAGGGACATGGTGACCCATGCTAGAAGATGGTAGAAGTACATTCCGACATAATATCATATGGCATTCACTTGCTCTCCTCTTCTACTTTTCACTCTCTGTTATCCCGATTCTTACGTTTTCTGTTTTGTTTCCCCTTCACCTTCTGTATGTAGCCCAGGGAGAGGGTTTGACCCCCTCATATTGGTGGTCAAATTGAGTTAGGGGGACATTCAGGGACATGGTGACCCATGGTTGAAGATGGTGGAAGTAACTGCTGTTCGACTTGATGCGACATGAGATGTGATATCTTACATTCCCTTGTTCCTCTCTTGTGTTTTCTCTCTTTCTGTTATTCCCCCCCCCCCCACCCTCCCCCCCCCCCCCCTTCTCTTTATCTCCCCAGACTCAATATATCCAATCTTCCCTCTATTCTTGTCCTTTCCATCTCTCTTAATGTTTCCCTGGCACCTTCTCTTTGCCCCCCTCTCTCTCTTTTCTCTCTCTCTCTCTCTCTCTCTCTCTCTCTCTCTCATCTCTCTCTCTCTCTCTCTCTCTCTCTGTGTGCCCCCTCTCCAAATCCATCGATCTATGTACGTATGTATCTACCACTCACTACACCTCTCTATTACTCCCTCCCTCTCTCTCTCCCTTTCTCTCTCTCTCTCTCTCTCTCTCTCTCTCTCTCTATCTCTCTCCCTATCTCTCCATCCCTAGTTTTCTGCCTCTTAATATTGTTTACTCTTTGTTTCATCTCTATTTCTCCATCTCCCGTGACACCCCCTACGGGACTCGCATCACTTTATTTAGTCTCATAACCTAATTCTTGACTCGAGTGAAAACTGTTGCTACAAACATGACACAGTATACTGGCATAATATTGAGGTTTCGACGCATCATACACGTCCTTGAATGCATCCTCCTCTCACCTGTCACCGTTATAAATAATAAACCAAGAATCATCATGCATTTTTGATAAGATTACGACAAGAGAAATGTGGCCATGTCCTGTAACCATCTCCGCTATGCTCTCATTATACCTCATTCATGCCGCCAAACCAACCCCACGCTCAGTCCTAACCGACCCATTCTTAAAGCCCACTCCACACAATGCGATCTTCATGCGATCCAATTTTCGAAGAAATGGCAATTATTTTGGATATATAAATTTTAAAATCACCATCTTCTCAATGTAGGTGGTAGATAATGATAGAAATAAACGTAAACCGGAAATGTAATGCATTTAAGCCCAATTAGAATAAAAAGTCGAATCGGCTTCAAATCGTAGACAGTCGCACTACTGGTATGACGTCACTACGATTATAAGCCGATTTAGCTTTTCCTCCTCCAAGGAAGCTTGGAATCCATTGAAATCTAAATTGTTATTAATCATAATGGCTATTCAGATCATCAATCATTAAGATTTCAGAATTGAAAATATCCATTTTAAATGCTCTAGCAAACTCTTATATCGTAGCAGATCGTATAGTGTGCGATGCGCTTTAGTCATTCTGGGTGATGTATTATCCTGTTTTGTGTCTTGTCGATCTGGGGGCGTTTCACAAAGCCTTTTCTCAATGACAAATGACAAACATCAGTGACAAATCTGCTGATAACGAATCAGAAGCAAGGATATCAGTAGCTTTTAACAAAAATGTCATTTGTCACCGATGACAAGTTTTGTTAAACGCCCCCCCCCCCCCCCTGGTCTCGATCTGCTCGGTGTGAAAGGGTCCTGTAATGGTGCCGAGTTCACGTGGTAAGTGATAGAGGTGAATTGGGGTGGAACCTTCTAAGAGGATGATCAGCTCTCAAGTTCAAAGAGTAGACGGCATGCTGTGATGGATGAATCGAATTCTTCTCCTAAATTACATTATATGACCCAGCCATGTTTGTGACATTGGGTTCCTGTTTCCTATCGGTGTCGTAATCTTCCTAGCGGCGTTGTAAAACAGCGAGCCAAGAGGGTGGCAATAGCTCTGTCAATAGTTAAGGGTGTAAGATGACGAGGACATCGACAATACGGAGTCGTACTGATATCGTCAACTTTTTAGAATGTTATTTTTTATTTTCATCCAAACTCGCAAAACAAAGATACATGGTTTTCATTTCGAAAACAAAAAACGTTATGAGTTGGGTTAGCATTTAATGATTACCTTTCAAATCATATAAACTAATTTAAGCCGAGCACGGGCACAATAGTTCTTTAATTCTTTCCTTTTCTGTTTTCATTTTCTTTTCCCCACACATTTTCTTTGCTTTGTCTTTTTGTTTTTGCTCTTATCAGTATTTTCCTTCCCATTTAGTTTTCCCTTTCGTATTCTATATAATTATGCGGGCTCTATAGCTCTATCTCTATCCCTCCCTTCCCCTTTATGTTTGTCTGACTGTGCCCCCCCCCCTCTCTCTCTCTCTCTCTCTCTCTCTTCTTCTGCCATCATCTCTCGTTTATTTGTTTAAAATACCTCTTCCAGTTAGTCTCTCGCTTTCTCATTCGCTCTTATCTTTCTCCTCTCCTTTCATCTTCTGTTGTTTCTCAGATTATTAAGTCTCACTTCTTTCTGCGTACCTTTCTTCCTCTTCCACACCTGGTGAACTTATTCCAAAGTCATATACATTGCATCATCAAAGCATCCCCGATCCTTGTCATGTTCTACATTATCAGGATTATAAAGGTCTTGACCGCTTTGAAGGACAGAACATGATTATCTGTCATTTGAAACATCATCTTAAAATGTATCAGGTGCATTAAGAATGCGAGCAAGGTCCCAAGGTATAGATCCTATAAGATTTCCATTACCACGCACCTGGTTAGACTCACTGGTATGAAACCGGGACACAGTACGAAAGCTATCTACACCTGATGTGAATATAGTCATCAGGGTATCAGTGTCAGAGAACGAAGTTTACATCATTTTACAAATCAAGAATAGTAAGATGAGGATGGGATGCGGAAAGGGGAAAGGTGAAATAATTATGTAGGTGATGAAATTCTTGTCATCTCTACACATTACCATTTATATGTCTAAACTCCGAAAAACAAATTAATGTGCAACTTTACATATGATTGAAATTAGCCGCTCTAGCAGAGCATTGAGGAGTTCAACATTTCAACCGTAAATGTACAAAAGTTGCATCATTTTGATGGGTACACTTTTTTCACCTCTTGACATAAAAAGTGCGCTCAGTCATGGGTGTAGATTTGCATCTAAAAAGGTGATAATCAGTGAAGGTGCAATTCTATACCATTTTATTTCTAGGGATATTTCTATGTATAATATGTAATGCCAAACTCTTGAAAGGTCAAGGGATTCGATGAATAGTATTTAATAAAAAATGTCAAATGTCGATATCTGTTGATCTAGAATTTGATAATCAGAAAAGATTCCACAGGTTGAAAATGTTCAGGCCGTTTAAACTGTGTAACTGACTTAATTGTCTTAATACATACATTTAGCGTTCTGTATTGTGTTAAAATAGGTTATGATGATGAAGAATTAAAATAAAATCATTACCTGTTCTAGTAAAATGGGGAGCGTCTCTCTCCGGCAATCAATGACGATGTGATTAGCTCCTGATGTCTTTATCCTTTTAAGCAGAGCTTTGTGATTAGATCCGACCATTCTCTCAACCTTAAGCTGGATACCCATGCTCGAGGACAACTCTAAGATTCCCTGAAGTCTTTCTAAAGCTGTAACGAAGATAGTCAAAGTATTTAATGACTCTCTCTCTCTCTCTCTGTAATAAGCAAACTAACAAAGTTATAGAGTTGGATCATATCTATTATTAAGATCTATGCCGTAGGATTATAGTTTTGAAAGCATTCACTGACAGATTAAAGTTGAAATTTTAAGACCATACTATCCCCTCTGTTTCCTCAACAAACATATTGATAAACATAGATAAAAGAACAATAACAAATTGGAAGAGAAAGCAAAAAGAGGCAAATTGGCGTGAATTATGATAAAAACAAGCATACGACAAAATTATTTGGATCAGAATGAGAGGACCTGTTGTAAGACATTGAAAGAGAAAGTGATAGACAAGGAGAGACAGACACATCCAAAATCATACAGAGAGAAATATAGGATGACATAAGAAAAACAAACATAGGCTAATAGAGAAAAGGAAGGGGAACAGGGGGAATACAATAACGCAGACATACATGTATATCTCGCGACAGAGACAATGGGGTAGTGAGAAAAGGTGAGGAAAGAAAGAGACAGAGAGAGAGAGAGAGAGAGAGAGAGAGAGAGAGAGAGCGAAAGAGAGAGAGGGAGAGAGGGGAGAAGGATGGAGGGAGGGAAAGCAGAGGGAGTGAGAGGGAGCATTCTGAAAGAGTGACAGAAATATGCAGAGAATATTCCGAGTCGGTCGTCATTTTTTTTCTACCTTTGACAACCCCTCCCCCACCCAGCTCGCCAGCACGTCGGTTATGTTAAAACGGATAAAAACAATTCACCCCGAGACAGAGAGAAAGTAGGACAAACATTCATCGCAGTCATCTGTCTTCGGATTAACATGAAACAACTCTCCTTCCTTCCTTCGTTCCATCATGAAGGAATCCCAACTCTCCACTAATCAACGAGACGTAATTAAGGGCCACGATCGGATAGAGGAGGGTGTTGGAGTCTATTCGTGCTTGCGGCACCCCACCCGTGCGATCTAGTCAGGCCTCTGGCTACAGGTTGACAGTGTGCTAATACATGATGTAATACTAATTTCTGCTACGTGCAAGGGTTCTCAATGTATTTATTGGCCATTCTGAATGCCATAATCATCAATTAACAAACATATTAGAGGCAAACGTGTAATTCAACCTAGGTTTGTCCGTTTTTTTGCATTTCAAATCTTTTGCTTGTATTTTTGTAGTAATCACCAAAACGTATCAAAAGATGTCCCGTATAATTATGGCGCATATAAAGTTCGTGTTCATTGATGGTTGACCGTTCGTTTGTGTTCACAACGTATTTCATTGAGAAAGAGAGAGATAGAGAGAGAGAGAGAGGTAGAGAGAGAGAGAGAGAGAAAAAAAAAGGGGGGGATGGAGGCTTGGATAGGCGGACAGTGCAAGAATAATTAAAAAGGCAGATATCCTGAAGAATAACAAACACTTACTATGTTTCCGAATACCCCTAAACTTACCTTCATCTTCGTCGTACATGACAGTGACCTTCTTCCATTTATAATGTTTGACTATATCTACCATCAATGAGCTGATGTATCTAGCATGAGGGTATAAGCTGATGGTATTTGATAATGGCTCCACCCCTCCAAACTGTCTCCTTGTATCAACGTGAGGTACGTCCACCGAATTACACACAGACCGAACAGCAAGAGCGCCATCTATCGACGTTGGGCCAACCACAGCTGCTATACCGTTTGCGTGTTGAAGTTGAGCACAAACTGAAACGATAAAACGAGATGATAAATTAGATACTTTCCCCTTGATAAAGTCGTTTATGAATTAAAGGTTATAGTGTTATCTATGAAGGGGACACTAACCCATGTATATACATGTAAATTTCTACATGCCTTCAATCCACGACCTCAGTAATCATTACCAATGTCTCAAGATTCTGGAGATCTCTACTAAACGGGTGTTTTATCATTACAGTTTCTTGATAATCATAAAGATATTAATTGGCACTGGACGCAAATGAGCCTCCGTGAATGAAGACTTCATAATGTTTCATAGTTTAAGGGGAAAATGTGACTAAACGAATATGTTATGACATCGACAGATGCAGACTGAAGAGTCGCCCCTTTTAATGAGCTATTGACGGTAGATTGATGAGTACTAAAGGGGATAATATCTTCTTCTTTTTAATGGAGAGGGGGATAGAGAGAGAGAGGGAGATAGAGAGAGAGAGAGAGAGAAAGAGAGAGAGAGAGAGAGAGAGAGAGAGAGAGAGAAAGAGAGAGAGAGAGAGGGGGGGGGGGGGGAGAGAGAGAGAGTTTATATATAGAGAGAGGGGGGGGATTGATCATTATTTTGGAGAGAGGCAAAAAACGGCAAAATAAAGAAACCACGAGTTAAAAGACTTAAAACAATAAATATCACTAACATTAAAACGATATTTGGATATGATGATGAAAACGTTAACGTACGGCCATTTGAGGGAATCTCCTAAAATGGACTGGAATTTTAATATCATAATGTAACGTGTGACCCTATACACCCCTGGCCGGAAGGAGGAGGAGGAGGAGTAATAAGTGGTCTACTTGACCAGGGCACTAGAAGAATCTTAATCATGTCCACGACAGGCAAACCAAGGCCTGATTTTCATTAAATTGTCAAAAACGAAGAGGGAAAAAAAATCATGTAGTGGAACGCACTTTTGTTCTAAGCTTTTAAATGCAATTGAGATGCACTCTTACAGAAAATTGAATTTAAGAATTATATTGTCATGTACATCAGCGTGACATGGGGATGAAACAAATGTCAATCCGCGGAATATTATTATTGGGGGAGACCATTTTAGCCTGAGGTCTAACAATACAAAAATTACATCATTTTCCAAATTCGTAAGAAGTATTCCCATCTCTGCCAGGAAGAATTTAAAAACAACTAAAGCAACGACACATGTATTAAGCAAATCGAAATAAAACAAAGAAATATGGCATGAATCTGACATGTAAAATAATTCGGTCACTGTACGTATGGAATCTAAACTAATACAGGATAAAAACAGTTGATTACTCAAACAATTATATACCATAGTTATCAAATAGCTTATAACAACAATAACACGCGTACATGTATCTGTATTTCTGTTTTACATGTACGTGGAGAAGCAATGTTTCCCAATTACTTAGAAGAAAGGAAGGCGTTGTAGTACAGATTATATACTTTAGGACACAAGGACAGTTTATTTCGATGTGCCTAATCATCTCTTCTCCCGGAAAGGTCGCGTCCTCTTGGCCCGTATTGCCATGTATCAAACTAATATTGGCTCCAAAAGAAAGTAGTCATTGAGGATGAAAATGAGAAAAACAGCCGGATTTAATGACCCCCTTCATTAGATTCGCCAAGGTCCAAGACCTATTAACTTGTCAAAACGAAATGATATAGAGCGGTGTCTCTGATGATTGACCCCTGTCTACCAGAGCAGTCTATAGGTCTGGACCTTCGGTAGAAGAGTGTCACTAATTTATTAATCAGAGTCGTAAATCATGGCCTTGTCACTTACTATATCAAGGGGTTTTATTTAGGACGGGTGAGATATGAGAATTAAAAAAACACAGAACATCGGCAGACATCCAACTCTGTCTTGTCAATTAACAAACAACTATGAGAAAAAACCTTGACAAAACGATTTTTATTTTTCATTACCTTTTTAAAAATTTGACTTGAACCGACGGTAGTATTCAACAAACTTCTGATATTCAGATAACATCAAACAATCGATTTCACAAGGCATCAACTGTGCCAAGTACTATTATTACATAAGATGATGATGATGATGAGGAGGAGGAGGAAGAGGAGAGGAGGAGGGGAGGAGGAGGAGGAGGAGGAAGATGGTGATGATGATGTGATGATGATAATGGTGATGATAATGATAGTGATGATGATGATAACAATGATGATAATGATGATGATGATGATGTGATGATGATAATGGTGATGATAATGATAATGATGATAATGATGTTGATGATGATGTGAGATGATAATGGTGATGATAATGCTGATGATGTTGATGATGATAATGATGATGATGATGATAATGATGATGATGATAACAATGATGATAATGATGATGATGGTTATGATGAAAATGATTTACAGTATTAACTGGTGCCATATTTTGTGGAATTTATTCAAAATACTACAGTAGCAGAACATTTTTACCTCTCTTTCTCTTCAAACGGGCATCCCCACCAGACTGCAATAACTATCTATAATCTTTGATATATGTTTTTAATATAACACTTTCTTTCTGGACGAGAAGCTTAAATCCTAACGAACAGGAGACACGTAGATACATGATAACTAATCAAAACCTAATGTGGAAAGTAAAGTTTACTGAATAACTAATTATGCCTGCACGGTGGCTAAAACAGATGCGCGTAATTGGTTCAAGCCTTTGATTCAGCTGACCATGAGTGACAGGCGTTCTGTCCATCACTGCGGCTAGTAGGCCCATGGTATAATAAAGCTATGACAAGCGTGTGAAGATGTGGACATAGCGACGGGAAGGTCACCCTTCACCTCAGCTAGCTGTACGGGTGTGTTTTTATTGTTGAGAGTAAAAATATATATCAAAAGTTGTCCGGAATTAGGGTAAGGGTTTATTATGAGGGCCATTAATTTCTCCCCGTTTGAGCCACTAAGTCATCACTTTCCACTTTTTACCAGGACATGTTGTTCATGTTGTTACGGAAATAGAATACGGTTTTCAGACCATACAGGGGCATACATTTAATATACGATTATTCACGAACAAAATCATTTCTTTGGGTATGTATGATAAAATAAGACAGAATTCAATTTGACATTCACTGTGCGAAAAGGAGCACTGCACAACGTGGAACCTTAGATTCACTAATGTATAGAACAAATCTGTTTTCCCATTTTGTTTTCTCAGCTTTAAATTAGTGTTTTTCAGAATACATTTACTTCTACAGTAGACCTACATGTAGGCAATGAATCAGTTATCTCTTCAGGATAAAGGATATTCATAATCAAAGACAATATGACCTGAATTCGCGCCATTATCATCTATATACCT